>JAMKCH010088447.1:0-59867 GCA_023653785.1 Ophioderma brevispina
GTTGATAGGTTCCAACCTTCAGTTACGCGGCGGCTACAGCACTGATAAGGTTCAAGGGCATTCTGGCACAAAAAAATTAGTGCCGGATTTGGTTTGAAACCGGTTCAAATTAGCCCTGGTCATACGGAAGCAGAGAAAATCCATTTTCAATTTCTTTGGGTACAGCTCTGTATACAATTTGAGGTCAAGGTTTTGGTGACCCCTATGACCCTGTAGACCTTGTTACATTTTGCCCATGAATTAAGAAACCAAAAGGTAAAACCATTGTAAGTGACACCGATTTCAACGATAATCGGAGAACTGGATAAGGTTTACCCCCGGGATGACCTTGAACCTTAATAGGGCTTGTACAGGTTTAACTTTAAAGGTCGAACTCGACAAAAACTATACCTTTTTGTAATCATTATATGAGACAAATACATTGGGATACATTTGAACACAATTTGGCTTTTGATTTAAAATTTGACCCTTTACTAATTTTTCCCCCCTTATTTTACAAAGTTCCCCCATTTCCAGAGGGTGGACCCAAAAAATTCTGATCCGCAACCATTCAAACTATAGGAAAAACATCTTCAAACCTCTTCCCCAAACTTTAGAAGATTCTGATTATTAAACCCTACTATTGAAATTAAAATATGTAATACTATCTTAGGCTCATGGTGGTTTTGTAGCACTATATGTCCAGATCTAAACTCTTCAGAAATCCCCTAATTGAAGCCATGAAACAATATTTGGTTGGTAAACAAATTTCCCACTGACGCCGAAAAATGCTGAAATGGCACGCCCCTTTTTGGGGGGTCAAGCCCTTTTTGAGCGAAGTAAAACTGACTGTATCTACAGAAAGTTGGACCTAGGAGGTTGAGAGGCCACGCAAAATGTGCGGATAGCCCACATATGGGGGGGTCAGTAATACATTTTGAGATCCAAAAGTCAAGGTTTTAAGATTAGATAATGTCACAAAAACTGATTTCACCATATTTGCGCACTATACCAATTATGGAATGAATTCATAAGGTTTATGCCAAAACAGGAAGGGAGTTCACCATACACTTGGAATGTGCTCTTAACTATCCTCAGGGATAAAGTTTTTGATAACTAAGGGTAGGTCACAAATAGACAATTCATCCTTTCCGTTCTCAAATGTGACAGCCCGTCAAAATGTTGTGACTTTGAGCAATTGGGGTAATATTAGGTGAAAACCGTGCTTTTTGTAAGTGCTGTTATAAACAGTGGTGTTTGCTCAGTTATGAAATTTGTATTGCACAGAAGTATTGACCATTTGGGTTTCAACGGGATATAATCCAGCTTTTTAATTGGACCCCTTTCATTTTCATGGGGGGGGGTGTCAAACAAAAGGGCCCGTAAAAGTGAAAAATTATTTTTTTCACATTTGTATAGGGACTTAAGTTATTAAATATTGAAGTTACAAGACAGGCCCGTAGCTGTTATGCAGGGGGTTGCAGAATTGCACAAAAGGGGCAAAAGGGTCTCCACTTTTGGCTGAAGTTGGATTAAAAAGGTCCAATCCAAAATGTAGAGAACAAGAAATTTGACAAGAAAGTCCAGTTTTTGGTGATGAATGAAAATGCCTCAAAAAAGTCCAAAAAGGCACCATTTTAGGGGGGTTAGGTCCACTTTTAGCAAAAAAAAACGTCCAACTTTTGCGAAAAAGTCCCGCACCCCCAAAATAAATTCTGCAATACGGCCATGTTTAAAGACCTTTCAGCAGCAAAGTTAAAATGCTGTGATAGTGTCTTTAAATGATCTAAAAGCACTAAGGTTATATGGATTAAGTTGGACCAGGACACCTAGAAACCATACCCCCCCCCCCATGGTTATGCCATGGAAAAAGCAAACTAAAAATAACCTGAACTTACACGGCACCCCGCACGCCGCGTGGTGGGAAAAGCGACTTCTACCGTGTATTTTTCATTTTGTAGGGCCTAATGGCCTAATGGGTAAAAGCGTGAAGGATCTTAAAATAAATCAAAATGCACTTAAACTACATGCGGGGTGTCCCATGAAAGCAGGCTAAAAAATGGACCCCTTAAACGTTGCCCCCCCCTTTGTGGTTCAAATTAAAAAGTCGCTAAAAATTACCCATTTTTTTTAATTTCTAAATTTGTTGAGGCATCGCCATTTAGCCAATGGAGGAGGGGCAGGGGTCAAGCTGCCCCCACACACAAAATAAACGAGAAGGAGAGCCAAAAGGGAACGAAAAAGGAAGACCAAAAAGAAAGAAAAAAGACGGAAGAAGAGAGTAAGGGGAAAGAAGAGAGGAAAAAAGAGGGGAAAAAAGGGCAATAGGGAAGACAGAGATGGGCAAAGGAGAGAAGAGCAAGGTGGGAAGAAGAGAAGAGAAGGGAGAAGATGGGGACATTTGTGCTCTGAAAACTCATTTTTAGATTCTAAATGGCAAAACCCAAGAATTACGGGAGCTCGCCCCTAGGACCCCACATCGTACATTAATCATCCCTAATGCAAGTACAATAATCGGGAAATTTCTTTTTCTTGCCCCCCCCGCGCACTACGGGACGCATGGTAGGGATAGGACGGTACCGTATGTAATTAAAATGTGGCTTGATATTCTTTATGTATAAATGCCAAATGTGGAAGCAAATCTAACTTACAAAAATAATTCAATAATCTGATTATCTTTAAAGAGTGCTCTTTAACTTTAAGATGCAAGACATGGCTCGTCGTATCAGTTTTCATGGGCCCCACGGGGGAGGGGGAGTAACTTTTTTGGGCATGGAAATCTTTGGTATTTTGCCCTGTTATCCTTGTCACATGTGCCATGGCAGTAGTGCTTCCGCATTTAACTCTGGCTATTAGGGTCCCTATAAATGGGAAAAATATCTTGTTTCCACTTTACGATGGGGTCTTTAATATACCCCCGCCCATGAACACGAAAGGGTAACATTAAATGCCATGATGCAATCCCAATTTGAATATCCAAATGGTCATAGTTTCTGTGCAAGACAAACGTCATAACTAGCTCTAATGATTGATTTTTGGAGCAAATACACTGTTATAAGAGCACTTAAAAATGCACCCTGATTGTCACACTATATCTAATGACCCAAGTTTTGCTCAATCACAAATTTTATAACGTCTACGTTTGAGAACGGAAAGGGAATCAGATTTTTCTGTTTGCGACCTACCCTTATGACACGAACAATTATCCCTGGGGAGAGATAGAGCAAAATCCAAGTCCTATGGGAACTGCCCTGTCCTGTTTTGGCGATAAAACCGTTATGAATTCATTCATAATGATCAGTGCAGGCAAATGTTGAAATCCAAAGTTTTTTGACATTTTATCTTAAAACCTTGACTTTTTGGATATAAAAATGTTTAACACAGACACTCCCCATACATTCTCCATTCCGCACTTTTTGAGTGGTCTCTTCAACCTCCCTAGTCCAACGTTTTTGTAGATATAGTCAGTAGTACTTCCCTCAAAAGGGCCGTGGACCCCCAAAAGTGGCGTGGCCATTTCAGCATTTTTCGGCGTCAGTGTGAAAATTATTTTACCAACCAAATATTGTCCCTGGACTTCAAATTAGTGGATTTCCGGTGAAGATTTTTGCTCGGGACTATATTGATACAAACCACCATTAGGCTACTAGAGTATAATATCTTCTGTTTAATAAAGTCCCCAAATTTCCTTTTTTGACATGAAAATTGTGAGTAAATTCCAAAGTCATAACTGCAAGGTTTGGAATAATAAAATCAATGCGTTCACCAGGTCATATTTGAAGAAGGAGGAAAAGGAAGGAGGAACGGAGGGGGAGAAGAGAAAGAAGGGGGGGGGGGGGGCAGGGTTGGAGGGACAGATATGAGGGCAGAGAAGAGTGTATATGATGCCTGGCATACGTAATATAAGAAATGAAAATAATCATCTCAGTGCAGAAACTTGCCCAGGATATTTTTAGTTAGTTTGTGCGGAATATGTACATTCGGGACCCAATCATGTCCGCAAAGATCATTAGAAGGCATTGTATTTGTTAACAGCTAACATTTAGAGAGTAATGTTTGATTTTCCAACAGGTGATTACTCTCTGGTTCCAGATTAATACAGCCCTAGTTTTAAAAATACAATCCAAGAATTTAAATTTTTGCGAGCATTAATAGGTAACCTTGTTGGTCTTACATGAATAAAACGTTAAATTTCAATACTTAGTCACGGTTTTGTAAAATGGGGGAAAACCCTTATTTCATGATTGAAGGACGCAAAAGTCACAACTCCTTTTATTGGTTATTTTAATGAGTTTCTCACCTAATTATTTGCAATACTTTCTTAATAATGGTCATAGTCGGCCATTCATTACCTTACACTTTCGTCTAAAAATAATGCCCTGAAATTCTTACCCGTTTGTCTTTAAAAAATGCTAGGTAAATAAAAGAGAGTAGAAAACTGTTTTGACCAAACTGCAAATGCAACATTTTGAAATGAGTCTTCATACAAATCTTGGGCAGATTGGTTTTAAAGCACAAAATCACATTCAAACAATGCAGGTTTTTGGCTCTTTTATCGCTCTACAAATTATCGCACATTGATTTGGGCTATAATCCCAATTGGTCCCAATTGAGAATAAAGGTATGATGTTGGGAACCGTACGCTTTACGACGAATTGAACCCCAGGCGATACCATTATTTTTTAGGGAAGAACCCTTTATTTTCATACTTAAACTCTATAATCATTTAAGGTAATCTTTTAACCCAATTTCGCAATGCTTTAACGCGCTTAAATATAACAAGAAAGGACTTGCCACCACCAACCCAGTGACAACAATCGACAACCCGTTGAACGCAACGATCATACGCAACGAGAACAATTGCGTATAGCATACCAATTTTGCAGGCGCAGCCGAAATGCAAACCTCGGTATACACGGGCGCTTCAACCTAAAATACATCAATACGCAGCGCGTACTACCCCGGGTTCAATTATTGAATTAAACCCGGGCATAAACCCTGGCCTGACAATGTGTTTTTTTACTAAAAAATCCAAAAAAGAAAAAATTTTTAACTAAATGTTATTTTCAAGATAGATTGTCATTTTGGGGGATTTTCAACCACTTTTTACTTGGAAAGTTCTGAGCCAATACACACTCCAAAGTAATTTTGGCAAAAAAAAATTAATTTTTAACCTAAAATCCCCCTTTTTTGTCTTACTGTACTACTGCAAATGTTTACATATTTTGATGCCCCAATACAGTATTTTCCATCAAAGTAACATTAGCAACAAACCCGGATATTTTTTTTACCTACTATTTTTTATTTTTTTGATAGATATGTTATATTAGGTGCGCTTATTCTTCACTACGTTTTTTCAAACTATCCTGTTTCAGATAAATTTGTACAAACAAAATACTGTTTTTCAGAGCGAAGTGTTACATTTGATGGCCAAAAATGGGAAAAGTGTACATTCACTCTACAAAAAGTTTATATCTTGAAAACTACTTATTTTTTTTATTTTTTTTATTTTTTGCTTTTGTTAATTTCACTTGAGTTTAAATAGGTAAACACCTGATAAGTGGCCAAACAAAAAATATACTGAAAAAATTGTTTTTCTACATAAGGCCAATCTATTGGACCCCTCTCTCGTGAAACGTGCCTTACATTTCACAAGCTTTTTAAGATAAAGGGATTAGGAATGTTTTTTGTTATCGCAAAATTTTAAAGCTATATTTTTTATGAAACGGGAATATCTTTGTGGAACTCCTGCCGGCATGAAAATCTAAAAATCACAATCGCATCGCAGTACGTTTTAGAATGTAAAGTATTTATCACATGTTATTTTTGTTTTATATGCAATTCCTCTCTTTTCTTACTTCAGAATGCAAAGTATTTATCACGGTATTCTTGGAATTGGCGAATCCTCTCTTTCTTTTTCTGCAGATGCCTTGGTCTAATTTACACAGTGTAACATTGATTCCTAGATGTACCCATTGAGACTGTAGTAGCATAATCCTAGGACTTACAAGTAACCCGCGCCCCCGGGTGGCCCTCAGTAAGTGTATCTGCTCAGTTGGTATCATACATCATTACAGAGACACTGGAACATTTAAAAAAATAGTGCGCCCTCATGGATCTCAAATTGGATATTTTCGATAGATGTAAAGCTGTTATATCAATAGCCCGCACCTGAAATGATTAAGACAAATCACAGCGCCCTTTATGAAAGTTATGGGTAAAAAGCGATTTTTATAATAAAAGGACTCTTTGCATACATTTTATGTGTGGCATGTGGCAACGACAGAAATGGCATTTAACACAAAAATGCCGGACAGAGTTGAATTCCCAACCCACGGCATGGGCACACCCTTTTGAACCAGTCTGTGCCTTTGTGGTTTTAATATCATCAGTACGAGTTTTTATGATATTCATTCATAGACGCTTTGTTGTTAAAGGTACGGCAAACTAAAGTTGGCCTACAAATTACCGGAATGTCTTTAGCCAGCCTCTTATTAATGTCCCTATCTGTTTTGGGGTATTTATTTTTATGTGTAAAATATATCGCTATTCTTCCAATGGCCTAGACTATCATTTGCGAGCAAATTGAAGAAATTTTATATTTTGTGAAAATGTGACAGTGCTGTTTAATGAATCTGTAGGTGTTTACCGGCGTATCCAGGAATCATTCCTCCTGGGAATGTGGGCAGGGAAATAGCGAAACACCGCCTGATAGAATGTTTTTCTCGAACCACCGGATGCATGAGCTCTCCCTTCGGCACCTCCGGATAACCCATGGTGTTGCCTAATAGACTCTAGTAGTCAAAATCTGAGGTCCATACATTGGGTGGCTGTCTTGGCCAGCTATTGCACTTAAACCCTCTTGCTACCGGACCACAACGAAGTATCTCATCAAGCTGATAATCAGCGAAAAAAATATGTGAAACATTTAATAATAAATGAACATTCATACTGTAGAATCAATACAGCAAGGTTTTAGGGGACACTTATTAAACTGATTATCAGGAATACAATCATAAAAAATTAGTTGCCACACTTGAATAGGCAACAGTTTCCCAGTGCCAAGCCTGAACTCAGAATTAGACAAGTCATTGTTTCATTCGTGCGCAGGGGGCGTCCTCTTTATATATCCTTCCCCATCCCCCATAATCAATGTTGGGGGACCTGCAGGGCTATTGATGACATGACTTGGACTAACATTGCCTTGGGGAGAGGGGTGTTTCATATAAAATTGATCGGTTGAGCCCAAATTATTGGTCGAGCTTGTGGTTACTTTAAAAGTATTGGGCAAACGCAGTCGAGCCCATATTTTAAAACTTAGGCGAGGAAAATAAATTTTGGGTTAAATCATCCGATTTTATGATTATCATGTTTTGGCTTCTGAATTTTCAACTATTATCATAAAAGTTGATTAAAATAACTTTTAGGATTGGAACCCTGCTTGCTGAAGCGAATGATGGTACTGAGACCGGGAATCTTTACTATAAGGCAGTCCTCAAACATGATAATTGCACCAAAGCCGGACAAAATGTGGTAAACATTTTTTAATGATGTAGCCGAGCCTCATTGCTAGCATTGATTAGATAGGCATTCCTATTAAAAACTTCAACAAACTATTTCTGAGTATGCGTAAAGAGTGAAAAGAATGCATACAGATAAATTGTTAGGCCATCACTGACCCGTTTAATTTTGCTCTGGTTTTCTCCTCTACCAACAGGTGCGGTTTCGATAGGTGAAGGTGATAGGGGCGTTACAACACCCTCTCACTGACACAAGACTTTCAGCAGGAATTGCAGTAGCTATGCTTACACAAAGATAGGTAAGACGTCAACAAAGACTATAGTCTTTATATAGAAGTTTAGCTTCCTTGAGTAAGCTGACATCAGTGCGTTAGTTCAGAAAAAAAAACAAAAATAGTGCGGCATTATACGCGATCGTTGATTGAAAGCGCTGGCACACACACAGTTGGCTTTAAGCCGGCACTTAGATGACCGCCGAGGAAAACCTGCCCGATGTAGCTGGCTCGAGAAGATGAATCACTATAGTCTAATGGGGTTTATTTGGGAGGAGGACCTGAAAATAATCCATCCTGTATTTGGCTGTAATCTCACCACCCGACTCCATCCACATCCATCCCCACCTCCCACCCATAAATATATATTTTTGCAAAACACTAATCTAAAGTCTTACTAATGCTTCAGAATGATTAACATTAAAAACAATTGCCCTGTGGGGGGAGGTTTGTTTTTCCAAAGCATTAGGTTGCCCTCTTATTCATCTGACTTGGTCCCCATACAGGGATGCATGTCTGAATTTGTGTCCTTTCAAGAATAGCCAAGACCATTGGTAATGAACACAGGCAATATACATTTTTACTATACTTCGTTCTGCCTGAACTAAGGAGTGATGGCATGGCCTGCGGCGATTGTGCATGAGTATCGCACACACCGACTTTGTGCGCTCACAATTACAGCTGCAACTTCACACATTTAAGACAGTGAAAGCTATGACGTTAATCCTTAGTTCAGGCCGGACCGAAAGTTATATCTTGTATTCCAGACAATGCTTCTATGCACGGAAATCTCCCATTTGATGTAATGTAGTAGGCCTAGAATTTAAATGTTCTACTTAAAAAAATTAGTAGTGTGATGACAGTCTGTTCTTCTTAAAGGGACATTTCATGATCATGGCCTTGTTTTCCCCGATTTAGGAAAAAAAGCTGGACATTTTTATATCATCGGAACCAGTGGCCTAAGTATAGTATGTATGCCTAATCTGCGTGCAAATTTGATCGCATCTGTAAGGAAAAGTCGTATACTATTTCCGTCCGTAAATGACAGAAAGAAATAAAATACACCAACAGTGGCCTATGGGGTCAGCATGATACACAGCATTTCTCATGACATCAAAACGTGCACAATCAGAATCACACTAGAAATTTTGGAAAAAATAACCTTTTCTGTGGATAATAGTGGAACATAAACAAAAATGAGGGTGATAGGATAACAAAATGCAACTGTAATGTACTCTGACTAAAATATTTCACACTCAAGAACATGTCAAGATGTCATTATTGTGGAATCCTCTTCCATATGTAGTCTCTGATCAGCACTGCTAAGGTTTGCTGTTGGAAAACGATACATTTTGAGAAAGTCTTGATATATGCCTCCTTAAAGAGTGAGATTCCATTCGATGCAAAGAAATAAAGAAATACACCATTATTCAAAAATGTCATTTTGACAGGCTATAAATCGGTGCACTATAGTGGTGCAGAGTTTGCACCGAAGTAGTATATTTTTAAATAAAAAAAACATTATAAGGATGTGAGGGCAGCCTAAACCAGCTAATCAAAAAGTTACAAGACCAATTTATATGCGTGTCACACCAACCTAGTGACAGAAAGCGTCGTCTTTTGTATATTAATACACAGTTACAGAATAAAGCTGCCCCACATGAATAGCGCTGCAGGAGACAATCGTCTCAGGGTCCAATGCCATTATGAAGCCAGAAAACTTCAAGATGCATGCAGGGACGACTGCTGACTGAATGCCTTTTCATTAAAAATGGAAATATAATCAGTTGTCAATTGTAGTGAGTGTTCTGACCACATCAGAAGGTAATCCAGTATTTCAATAGACGTGGCCACGAAAGGGACATAATGGCATGTGAAAAAGAAACAATTGACTAATGAAAAGCGACCCTACTGAAATCATTTCACGAGTTTGAAAACCAATTTGGATGTACATTATGTAAAAAACATTTGTGGTTGGTTGATTGATTGCAGGGTGGGTGGAAATTAGGGAATTTTATTATCGGTGACAACAAGCAAGGTGTTCACATCCCTGACAGAATTTACAGTGTATCTAGCAGTTTTGCGACACAATTCAAAAGCATTCAGACCGGGATTAGGAGTGTAGTAATGATATTGATTGGAAGTGAAAGCTGGATTAGCTGCGGATTGAGCACCTCAATACAATAGCAATGGTCGTGAGCTGATGACAAAATGCTCTCTCAAGTTTGGTTAAAGTTGTTCCAGAAATTGTCACAACTGCACCTTCCCCCCACCTTCCCGGAACTCTTCCGATGTTACTGTTTTACAGAATGGAAACTCCAAATTGCTTTTCAAACTCGTGAAAGTGATTTCCAAATATTTCAAATTGCAGGAATAGCTTCAAAATTAAGGATAAAGTTTTTAAAAAAATGTTAAATCCTTCCCACACGCATAGGCCGGCGCCTATCTCCCTTTCCATAACCTGAGGCCACGCGTCTGCCAAGGCAAGGAAAGCTACAGGTAGTCTTCAGGAGCTCCGCGTTGTTAAATCCCCTTACTCCATCTCTTTAAATGCCGGAAGCGCCTGACAAGAAGGGAGCACGGGTACCATTTTTAAAGTCTTGGTATGACCCGGGTCGGGGTTTCGAAACCCAGACGAACCCCGCACGACTATGATACGGATGCTCTAACCACTTAGCCAACACATCTGTGACAAGTCAGTAAGGACAAGTCGGTAGAATTTTCATAAGATATTTATCCAACTGAAAAATTAACAGAAAAGCAGACACAAGGTTCTTGATTCACTTCTGTGAAAGAAAAAAGGTGATTGATCACTTTTTTTAAAAATGAAAGCCACTGCACTGCAGATGCAGGCACTATCAGTGATTGATAAATCCGAAAATAAAAAAACTCAATATTCAGATTTTTGCAATATCTGTAACGAGATAGTATTCCTAACAAAAAACTCTTATACAAATAGGCAAGTCCAAAAGCAAACATAATATAGACCAAAAAATCGGATATTTTAGTCGTTACTGTCATACGAACATAATGAAAAGGGAGATTCATAATCTGTGAAACTGGTGCCATTGAAATTCTTCAATTATTGATGTCGTAGAAGACAATAGGCCAGTTACTCATCCTCACTTTTTATATTCCACCTTTAAAATTTTCTTTCCACTTTTCTCCCTCTCAAGCCCCTTCCCTTCCCTATTATCATATTTTACCTCTCATGTAGGTCTCCATTCATCAATCACGTAAGGATATTAAGATGTCACACTTTTACTTAAATGTTTTTTTTTTCTTTCTTTTAGGAAGCATAATACTATATATTATTTAGAGCAGCCTGACGGATGCAAGATTCCTGGTCAATCCTAGTAGCTCTTCAAGATTGACGGATGTTGCCAATGCACTACAAACCTTACTATTCCCTGTCAAATATGGTAAGTATAGCCTAAGTCTCGTCATTCATTTGAGGCATGAGGGTCTTAAGAGCAATAGCTGCCATGTGATACATTTGTGTGCTGGGCATAAATTAGAATAACTCTCACTTATTCTTTCTTTGAGGAAGTGGGCTTTTGAAATGGTCTTCAGGTGACTGTGTACCTGAAGAACCATTTTCAAGAGCCACCGACCACAAAGACTTGGCATAATAAATGTTCGATGGAGAATTTATGAAAAAATAGGCAGGCTATTGCAAGTATGACCTTCTTGCATACACATGGATTGAAGGTTTCTATATATCAACCAACGGTAACCCCACGGGCACTACTGGTCAATTTGGTTGGTTATTTATGAGGTTAGATGATGTATTTAGGCCAATCAAAAATGGGATAAGAAAAGTGAAAGGTGTTCTAAAGATATAGTGGTCTATTTGAGGGGTTACATGACCTTTTATCATACCTAACACGTAGATTCCGTTTGTCTTGATTGACAAGCGTGTGTTTAATGTACTGACCTGAATTTCTAGTATCATAGCCGCTGATTGAATCCAGTGTTCCGTTATCAGGTAGTGAAAGAACTATGCATGCGCACGGAGTGTTAAACACAACACAATCATGAAATCGAGTGACCAAGATAGCCCCCCTCCCAAAGTTTTGTCTCAGAAGGAAATGTGAAAAATCAGCAATGCGAAATTGCATATTTTTAGGAAAAATGTAAGTGAAATGTGGCGTATTTTTTATTCAAAATTGCATTTTGGAAATATTGTTCTTATTTTTTTCGCCCACTTCGCGACGAATTTTAATTTTTTTAAATTAAAAAAAATCTTTAAATGAGCCAAAACTTTTAAAAAAAATTGCGCTAACAAGACCAATTTTAAACAAATGGTGAGCATTTCTGAGACAAACGTTTTTTTTCTTGGCCTGATCATGTTCACGGGCTCTGTTTGCCACTGATTTTCAATCTTATGCAAAAATCTGAGTTCTGACAAGTTTTCTATCATAAGGGTAGGAAAAGATGTCAGCGATCTCACAATTAAGTTAAAGTTATGTTTCACGAATCGAAGAATATTGAATGAATGGCATTCATACACAATGTTCTATGTTCTGGGTTGCTTGAAGCCCCAATTCAGAAATAGATAAATAACCCACATTCAAAAAGGAACTCCCTTCCACCCTGAATAAGTTCTCTAGATAGGGATACTTAATAATTATTCATGCAGAAAAGAAGAGAATTGCCACTGATTTCCATCTGTAAACATTATGATTGTCATTAGGTTTTACTGCAACTTAAAATCCCACAAGTGGTATAGGTCAAGTGGGCAAAACTTCATAATACTCCGTCGATTGCCACAAATGAGGGTGTCAATCACGTAAAAACATGCTTCCAAAGTATTATCCCATATCTATAATCAAATGTATCGTTTGAACGTGACAGACAAATTTAGGTGTGGGGAGTTATTTTTTGGATGTGGGTATATTCCTTCATGAGAATTCTCATTCAGTAGGCTAAGATATTGGCTTCGACAGGTGCTTCTTTAAGTGTAAATATATGCATCAATATGCTAACTAATTCCGCTGCTCTGTTTCTTTTTTGCTAAAGTTATGTATCTATTCCGGCTCCCCTTTAACAGAGGTGCTAAGCACCCCCAACACCTTCATTCATGGGTATCCACTCATCTCTCAAGCAAGAAATGGCTGAACTGGTAAGTCTTGCAATCTGCACATTTTTGCCAAATGGAGATCAAAAGGCAAATTAAAAGATAGTGATATCTACAGTTGTAATATTAAAATATTTATGCTATACACCGATCCGACGGGGAAGCCTCGGAAGAACACCCTCTACGTCGCCGCCATTACTGGGGGGCATCCCGCCACCAAAAACATACAGTACACACACGCCGCCTATTGCTTAACGAACGAAATAATAAGCCCATAATCATGATAATAAGGATTTACAAAACTACCTTTTTTTTTGCAATTGTTACAACATTCACCGTTTATTTCCAATGATTTATGGAAGGATGATGTCAGGGGACTGCCTTACTCTCTAACTGGAATTCCAGGGCAAGTCTTATGTTGTTGTAAAAAATTGAAGGTTATCTCGCCCACTTTGGTTTGAATGAGAAATGAACGGCTTATGGTTAGAATACGTATTCAAAATGGTAATAACAGCCGCGTGAGAAAAACTAATTTTTCGTAAAATTCAAATCAGACAAAATATAGTAACCCATAGAATGTTGATATATTCCGTGTAGTGAAAAATTGAATAGTTCCCAAAGACCGATCGGATTGCTGAAAAACGTGAATCTCCGATTGCGGGTTGTTGCGTGTTTTAGAAAGGACACTTCCGTGCCCATGTGATCGATTCGGAGATCTGAACAAATTAGTCTCGTTTGTTTGCATGGAAGGTGCTACGCCTGGACTATCAGTTAAACGTGAAATGAAATGACGGCGAGTGTACAATGTGGTATTTTAGACTGAAATGGATAGGATGATTGTTTCATTTGTGTCATTAGCGAGTGAATGCGCACGCAGTGCGTTCATTTTGTAACTTGTGACCTCGCGATTTGTGCAGCCAAGAAAAATTTAAATTTTTTCCTGAGCCGCCACCCCCATTGAGAGATTTATACAAAGGGATAACAGTGAAATAGTGTGGGTTTTTGCAGTCAGAATGATCAAAATTATCGCTTCTTTGTCGGTTAAATCACGTACAACGTAAACGCAGTGTATAACAGAAATGCAAAAGATGCACCCCAGTCATGGAGGATGGTGAGTGCGCCGCAACGGCGTAGGGGATTAATAGATGCCGTCGGATTGTGTTATAGTCAAAGCCTTGCGATGGACATTCCAGAAGATTTTCACACACCCCTGTGTGCTTGGAAGGCACAATGGATTTGAGTTGATTTGTCTACCATATATGGTTATTGAATACTTTGGTATAGGCCATTGGCAAGTCATGCTCATGTGGGGTTGTGCATGCGATACAATGCTTGATCATGACCTCCTGACCATGGCTATTCCATTGTGATAATTTATGGCTATTCCAGATGAATTCATTACCCCCATATAGGGCCATTTACTCAATTTCGTTGTGCGTTCCATAGAGGTGTATGCAATTCTTTTGGAATAGCCACATTTCAACTGGGATGTTGTACATTTCATCATGGAAATAAAAATAAAAGAGATGTGCAAATTGGTAAAATCCCAGTAAGTCATAATAATCCTTTTAAAGTGGTATAGAATGATCTTTAAAATGTGAAAAAAGAAGTGACTGAAGGTCCGTCCACTTTGGAAGGGGGGTGTTAGGTCCTCACTTTCATGCAAATGAAAGGAATTTGGCAATAGGTAACGGAAGGCCTAAAAAGTTACTTTTGACTGCATTTTGCACAAAGGCATCCATGCAAACCTAGGCTATTTCAGACCCCTTATGTCAAAATGAAAAGACTTTCCAAAGTCTTTTGATAAAAAAGACATGAAAATGTGACAGAAAATGGAAGCTCTCCACAATATGATGAAATATTAGATGCAGCTCAGTCTTAAGAATTGTTAATATCCATAGCTATAATTCATGTAAAAACACCTACTTTTTGGCCATTATTTCTAAAATGAGGTCATCAAGAATTTTCACTTGTATCCATCTTTCTAGTTCAGTGCAATTATAAACCTCCTCTTTCGTAATTCCCCCATATAATGCCTTTTTTCTAGGAATCTGAGTAGAGAGGGCTGATGATGTGTTATTTATTTTTTTTTAATTTCAGCTTGATGTAATCATATAGCAGACTAGACGGGCGGGTGGTGACATCCAAATCCAGAGTGTTGTAATCTACTTCTTCCTCATGATCATATGTATGATAGGATACAGGGGAAATTAGAAATCACAACGGTAGGTCATGTGAAAGGTCATAACACATAAAGTCAGTGGTGTTGGAGATGGCTTCCCAAATGACTGGTGGTCATTTGGGAAGCCATCTCAAAACAATATGCCCTAAGACAGGCTTTTTGAACTCATTTGAATGCTTTTATGCTGATTCTGAATTGGTTGTGAAAAATGAATAAGTTGAATTTCTCAGAAAAAATTGAAAAATTTGAACCAGGTGTGACTTGTAGTTGTTGAAGAGTGCAGTGGTTTACTTCCTGGTAGTGGTTAGAATTATTTGGATTTTCCATAGGTAGCGTTAGCACGAGTTTTTGGATTATCCGAAATTCAGTTCATGTGAAACTTTCAGCAGAATACGAGGATCTAACTGGATTGGTTTGGGGAGTCTTATGCGAGAGTGGACTCTCGGACTATCGCTGAAATTCTAGCCCTGCTGAGCTTTACGAACTTTTGTACATATTCTGATTATAGGGCTGTCTACTCATCCGGGTCCGTGCCTGGGGCTAGCTTTATTCTAGGCTCTCGTTCGCAGTATACACTCGCGACACACAACACGGCTGCGTACTTTTAAATTATTGAATCTTAGTAATCAACATCCCTGGTTCATCGAAGATGAATTGAAAGATGTGAAAGCAAATGGTGGTTTATACCGAGGGCTGTTTGCATTTGGCACCCTTATGACCATTTCTTTTGGAGTGTTTCTAGCATTGCAAGTGAAACGAATAGGGCATTCTTTAAAATGTGCATGTTATTCCTAAGTAGCGGCTACCAATACCGTTCGATCCACTTCGGGGAAAATACCGCGCATTTATGCCAGGGGCCCTATGTGGAATCAATCACATAAAATGGCCGGCCTATAACTTCCCGGTGACGTCAGCGTAAACAAACACTATTGCTTGATTAACGTACGAGTAAAACCCGAGTAAGTAGTACCACAATCTCAAAAACCACTGACCTAAGACTAGGTTTGTTTTGTTTGGAATCCTTAAATCTTTTTGTCTCGCCTGAACTTTGTTCGCAGAGAACGTTCTTAGTTATCACTTTTCGGCGTCGGTCTGTCATGCTGTCTGTTGCTCCGCCGTCCGTGTGCACCTGCTTGTGTACGAGTATCTGGAGTTCCTAAGGGCTACGATGGTGTAACTGTTGTTTGTAAGTTGTAAGAAGCGGGCCCATGAGTTCTCGACCTTGATTAGATTGGTTGTAAAATATGCTAATTAAGTATCGTAATTTGCATAAGTTACGAACATTTCCGCAAGGCTGGTGTACAAGTGTCAAAGGAGTTCCGTATTTTTTAAGGGTTTATTATGAGGTACTTGGTGGAAGGGCGCGGGGGGAAGTGTTCTCGAACTTGATTAGCTTTTGTTCGTATTTTGGGGCAAATTAATTAATATGCACATGACGCCTTAATATTCAAAATTAGCGTTATTGCTATAATTTTTAAAAACGGTTACATTACATTGGATACACAAATTCATTCACTGCATGAAGCCTATCATGGTGCGCATCTTTTTTGCAATTTAAAAGTGGGTGATATACTGCGGCTTAGGTATGCAAAGAGCTAATTAAATATGCATAAGTATCTGTATCTCTGAAACAGTACACGGATAGGCCAAAATTCCTTCAATACATGAAAGAATACTATGCCAGCATCTTTTGTGTGAATTCAGAATGGGTCTTCGTTCAAAGTGGCTTTTGGTGTGATAAATATGCTAATTAAGTGTCTAATTTGCATAATTAAGGGAAAAAACAAAAAAAAAGCGTGTGTTACAAGTTGTCTAGGAGTCCATACTAAAGGCATATAATGATGTAACTGGTGGAAGGAAAGAGGGCTGAAGAGTTCTCGACCCTGATTAGATTTTGGGCTATTTCATGGCAAATTCGTTTGCACATGAGCTAATTAATAGCAAAAAAAATCAGAGTAATTGCTATAATTTTGAACGGTAGGCTTACATCCGTATATACAAAATTCCTTCACTGATAAAGCCTATTATCGTTGGCGCATCTTTTCGCCATTTGAAAGTATAAGACGGCTATTCTTCTTAGGTATTAAATGAGCTAATAAAATATGGCATAAAGCTTGTATCGCTGTAAATGGTACATAGGAGGTAGGCAAAAATATCTTCACTACGTGAAAGACTAGTCTGGCATTATCTTTTGTGGTGGAAACCATAATTAGGTCAAAGTGCAGGTGGGCCAATAAAGGGGCATTTGTGATGCAATTGACATAAGTTAAATTTGCCGTAATTGCTGTAAGCTGAAACAGTACAGTGGGAAGAAGGAAAGAGGAGTGGGTAAAGGGAAGGAAGGCGAGCGGGGGGGGGGGACGCGGCTGGGGCTGGGAGGGGATGGGATGCCTCGGATCATTTCTTGGGGGGGGGCCGGGACGGGGTCTTGCGCGTACTCGGGCATTTGTGGGGGTGGAAGGGCGACCCTCATCGGCCTGGGGAGGGGTCGGGCGGGGGATGGTTTAGGCGTTTGGGGGGGAGGTGTATGGTGCGAGTTAGGGGGAGCTGGACCGATGGGCGAGGCGGAGAGCCTTGCCACGGGGGGTAAACGGCGGCGGGGTGCTTGCTGGCTCTGGATCGGCTGTTCCGCAGAGCCGGGTGGTGTGGGGGTGGGGGCATTGGGGGGGAGGGTTCCACTTGGTGGCCGGCGGGGCCGCTGGGGTGGATAGGACAGGGCTGGGGGGGGGACGCGGGGAGGGGGAGGGGGATCTGGCCCCTCCGGGGGGGGCAGACGGGTAGGGGGGGGGAGCCTGGCGGGAGGAGGGGGCGGGGGGGGTCAGAGGAGTCGGGTAGGGGTCGGGGGGGAGCGAGGGGGAGGGGGGGATGAGAGAGGAGAGGGGGCGGACGGTCGGTCCGCGGGGCCGGGGGGTTGGATGGGAGACCTAACGTCTACCGAGGGGGCAGTGGGAGGGGGTGGGGGAGGCGGTGGATCGGGGGCAAGGGGAAGGTGGAGGAGGGAGGGGGAGGCGCATAGGGGAGGGATGTGGGCTTGGGGGGGGGGGAACGGTAGGTGACCCCCGGGTTGGGCGGAGGGAGGGGCGGGGCGGGGGAAAGGGGGGGCGGGTAGGCGGGGGGAGGGGGAGGGGCGTACGGGGGGAGAGGTTCCGGCGGGTCTCGGGAGTGGGGACTGGGTGGGCGGCGATGGATAGTGGGGTTTTTTCGCGGCGGGGGTGGGTAGGAGGCGCGGGGCCGGGATGTGTCGGGGGGCGGGGAATACGGTGGGGCGGGGGGGAGGGTATAGTCGGGGGGCGGGCGACGTGTGGATGACACTTATCACAATTGGGAGGAGGGGGCGAAGGAGGGGGGCGGGGCGAGAGATGAGAGGGGTTTGGCAGGAGCGAGGGGGGGTGTTCGGGGGAGGGGAGGGGAGTGAGGGTGGAGGTGGGGGGGGCTCCGCCGACGCCCTTCTAAGGTGGGTACCGGGGGGGGGGGGGGGGGGGGGAAGGGGGGATTTCCGAGGCACTGACAGGGCCACGGGGGGAGGGGGGGAGGGTGGGAGGGCGGCGGGGGGGTAGCCGTGGGGAGGGGGGGGACGATGGTGTTGGGGAGTCGGGAACACGATGGGAGATCCAATCTCCATGAGGGGGTGGGGGTGCGGGGGGGTGGGGTGGGGGGTGTTGAGGGGTGTTGGGGAGGGTTGTGGCGGGTCGGTGCGTGGGGGGGGGGGAGGGTGGGTGGGGTGGGGAGGAGGTTGGGGAGGGCAGGGGCAGGTGTGCGGAGTAGGAGTGGGGCAGAGGGTGTGGGGTGTATTGTTGAGGGGTGTTGGGGAGCGGGCTGGGGGCTACGGTAGGGTTTTGGGCGAGGGAGTTTGTGGGGAATCTTGGGGAGGAGTGGGGTGGCTTTTGTGGGTGTGGAGGGGGGTGGTATGTGTGTTGAGGCTTGGGTGTGTTGTTGTCGAGGGGCTAGGTGGGGGAGGGGGTGGGGTGTTGTGTTGTTGGATGTTGGGGAGGGAGAGGGATGGATGGGGTGGGGCGTGGAGGTGGGGGGGTGAAGGGGGAATGTGGGGGGGGGAGTCGGTGTTGGGGGGAGCGGGATTGTGGGGGGGGGAGGGGGTGGGGGTGGGGGGAGGTGTGGCGGGTGGTTGCGGGGTGTTGGGGCGGGGGTGCGTGTGTGTGGTGGTTGTTTTGGGGGTGTTGGGGAGGGGTTTGGGGTGTTGAGGGTGGTTGGGAGGGGAGTGGGTGGGGGTATATAGGGGTGGGGTGTTGTTGGGTGTTGGGGAGGGGGTGGGCCCTGTGTGGGGTATTGGGGTTGGGTGTTGGGGAGGGGGATATATGAAATCCTCCACTGTATCTGCTTGCACAAACTTCTTTGGGAAACACTCTGTCACTTGTACAGTTTGCAATCTGGTGTGCTGCTATTTGTCTTACAGTCTATGCGAAAGCAGGTGATGAGACTTGTGGTTCGAGAAACGCCTTGTTTTATGCTATTTGAATATGGTCGTGAAAATTGCATAATTGTGCCAATTTTAAAAAGATTTGAACTTTTGATTCATCGGATGGCCCAGATGGCTCAGCAATGGGAAAATGACCATTTTCCCAGATCATTTCAAATTCGCTAGCAATAAGATGGCAAAAAAACTTAATTCAGTTGAGCCCATTCTGTTAGGAATAACTTTTAATTCATGTTTACCTCGTATGTAGCGGCGTACGCGATTGGTCAATATGTGTCACATGACCATGTATAAACAAGCGTTTATACGTGGCCGCTGTGACAAATGCCAAAAGTGGTAAAAAATCATGCAATTTTGGGGTGAATTTTTATATAAAAAAAAAAAAAAAAAAAATCTTACAGCTATATGCGAAAGCAGGTGAGACTTGTGGTTCGAGAACCGCCTTGTTTCATGCTGATTCTGAATATGGTCGTGAAATTGCATAATTGTGCAATTTTAAAATATTTGAACTTTTGCCTGGAGGGCCCAGATGGCTAGCAATGGGAATGACCATTTTCCCAATTCATTTCAAATTTCGCTATGCAATAAGCTGGCAAAAAACTTAATTCAGTTGAGCCCATTCTCGTATGTAGCGGCGTATGCGATTGGTCAATATGTGTCACATGACCATGTATAAACAAGCGTTTATACGTGGCCGCTGTGACAAATGCCAAAAGTGGTAAAAAATCATGCAATTTTGGGCTGAATTTTTATATTTGATTATTTAATTTTGTAAGTAATAGTTAGCATAAAATATGGTAAACATGAACAGGGTTCGTTCATAGGATTTTGGATATGAACGTTGTTTATGCCCAAAATCCTCTGAATTAACCCCTAAGTCATTTGTTGGCATTCTGCAATTGTGTACAGCAACAGTACCATTCCTCTGACAGCAAAAATGGGTCCACCATTTAGCAGGACATAGCAATGGGCAGGATCTTGGGGAGCACAGCTCCCAGAAGATCCTGAGAAGTGGCAGAAAAATAAATTGAGATGACTTAAAAATGCAATTTTTGAACAAAAATTGTAACCAAAATTGCTGTAGTTGTCATTTCTTTTGGTTTAATACACAAATTAGTCTGTAACAAAAGCTATTTTGTGGCCTTAAAAAGCTTTAAACACCCAAGTAATGTTAGCAAATGGTAATTTCTGACTTATATGCTCATATTTGTTCTAGTTTCCAGAAAGGCAAAATTATTTCTTTGGTCTGCATCTAAAAGAGTATCTGCTATATTTTGAATGGTTTGACTTATGTTTTAATCTCTTCTGCATATTTTAATCCCAAGTAATGCAAGTTCATACTCACATACTTATTATCATATATCGCTACAGGTGCTAAGACCAGACCTGAGGGCGGCAGACCTGGCGTTCCCTAAGCTGGACGACACGCAAGTCAAAGCAGAGATGCTAGACAAACAGATCAGGGCAATCTTCATGAGGTTACAATCAGAACTACTCATGGCTATAGGATATGTTTAACACTCATTAGAATACACCCTAAACCAGTCATAGCTTTTAATAAGGTGAGGAGATTCTATGTAACATTGTTTATAGTAAAGTTGTTACTAAGTTTCCACAGCATTGTTTAGGGACAGTGTGAGAAGAGTGTTGTCAAATAAAAAATGCTTAACAGATAACACTGGATTTTGTGTAGTATTGAATGTATGCTGTATTGCCCATTAATAATGCTCAGAGACCTAGGGAATGAAAACCATGCTTCACCCATGTCTACCTGAGCCATTTTTGTTACAATACACTGGAAAGGAGGGCCATAGATTTTCTTTATTAAACATCCAATATAAATTTGGTACTCAGGATAGCTTAGAGTATCTTCTTTCTATTGGTATCAAAATAAGTACCAATATTTCCATTATGACATCACTATGATGTTGTAAGTCATCAAATGTAGGGAAAAATGTACATAATTAGTTGGATATTTTGCGAATTTGCTGGTTTATGAACATTATGACGTCTTTCTGACATCATACAAAGCATATTGGTACTCATTTTGGTTTCAAAAGTAGCAAGTAGGATCATAGCTATTTTAAAAAAAAATGTATCTGGGGCAGCATATATCCTCAGTATTAGGTAGTTCATCTCCCAAAGGTGGAGGGGTGTTGACACTTTACCATGCATCACTTCAAGAACATCCTATACCCTGATTATTGTTTATTATGAGTATAAGCAAAGGCCTAGTCTCTGCATGGCCGGGGATTGAACCCCATATCATCAATATTTCCTTCATCCAAATATGCAAGAACTCTCACTTAATTTAAAATCAACTATAACCTGTTTGTGTGCTGTTATTTTCAGGGCAAGTTTCTGTTCCATAGAAGTCAAGTTGGTGATGAGTTCATGAGTAAGGTGCTGGATGGGGGATGGGTTCAAAAAATTTGCTAAATGAAAGGGGGACACCATACAGGGGTTGTGATATCTGGATAGGGTAAGTATAACCTTCATTTTTTGAAAGCTTTCCATAAACTGATAATCCTATCTAAAGGTGTGTGTTCGATTGTCTTTGGGACTTCCCTGATTTACGCGGAAGTAATATCGATTTGATATCAGATGAAAGGATCATATTTTTTTCATTGTCGTACTGAAATTTTGAGCCCTCAAATTAATTTCATCCCTAAGATATTAACAAAAAACGCTGTTTTTAATGGTCAACCATCAATATTAGCACAGTGGTGTATGTGCTTTGTAATATGAATTATTGCTTCTACCACTCAAAACCACAAGTTTGGTTCCCACGGTGCTTGATATGGGGCTTACGTGCAAGTGCCAGGCCCTCAATCCAAGTAGAGGCCACAAAGTTCATAATCGGGAACAAGCACTTTTAAATGCATGGTGCGCTGAGATTACACATCTATTCATGGGAGTTATAGTACAAGGACTAACGTCCTGTATATGTTGTTAACATGATTAAAGGTGGCCACAATAAGAATTGGTAGGAAAAATTGAGAGAGTGGTGTCATATAATTGGTCGTATATCCTAGGAGACAATGTACAAGTTTTTTTTTATTTTACATTTTAGAAACACTCTTTTATTTTTATATGAATTAGAAAAAAAAACTTATTGGATTTTAACAATAATTGTAAAAATTAAAGATCAAAAATTAAAACTAAATTATTTTTTGAGATATAAGTTTTTTAAAGAGAAAACATAAAAATAGCAGATTGAGGAAAAAAATAAAAAATTGTATTTTGTTTGATATAATTTGGTGTAAAGTTACTTTTTTTTTCATATGATTTTTTTTAACCGAAGCTCTGTTTGTTGTCAACAAAAACCACAGTAGAAGGTAAATTTTTCCTCAATTTTTTGAATGTAGTTTTTCGTTTTTAGCTTTGATGGGGTAATTCTAACTTAACCATCTTTCCTTGCAGACAATAAGCTGAATATCCGAACAAATTATTAGAAGAGAAAGAGGGGCAAAACTCACAGGAGAGGGCACTCAAAAACATTCAGGAAATAGCTGAGCATATCTTCTTAAATGTAAGTTTGATTTACAGATCACCATAACCTACAGAGGGCAGGTGGCCAAAGTCTAATTGCAAAAGAACTTTGATTCTGAAATAAAAGTTAGAATTACTTGATTATGTTTTATGTAATTTGGTCAAGGTGCTTGGTTTCACCTCGAATGTGTTGGCACCAAAAATCACGCTTTCTTATGGTTCATTTTATATATTTATTCTTCTGCTATCCAAAACAGCTGGCTGGATTATTAGAAAGCAACTATTCCGCTGCAATACACAGCTGTTTGGGACTCCATGCAATGTCTATTATTTTTAGAGCAATTACAAGCAGTGAAGTAGAGTGGCGACACAATTTTGACACCTGATCTAAGATAGAAATGCAAGAGCTATGTGCCTCTGCCACAAAAATTAGAAAAATCCATTTGAGGGAAGCTTGCCATATAGGCCTTCCAAGGGTCATGATTTTCATGTTATACCACCCTCTATATGCCCAGTCTTCATAAAAGATAGTGAAAACAAGATTTTAAAGACCCAAAATTTCTATGTGCCCGCAATGAAATTCAGTAAAATTAACAGGTGAAGTAAGTTATATCAAAAATCCAATTAGTTGTCAAACGTGGTCAAGGTTTGGTAGTTTTTGTGCTTTTATCTAGATTTGTCATAATAAATGAGACTTCAAAGGGCTGTGAATAGCCTGTTTCATAATTGGACTATTTATGACAATATGATGATACTTTTGATAATATGATACTTTTGATACAATATGATTCGTTGTACATTGATTACTTGTACAATATGATAATTTGACACTTATGATACTTTTGTACAATATGATACTTTTGTACTATTGATACATTGTACAATATGATTCTTTTGTACAATATGATACTTTTGTACAATATGATACTTTGTACAATATGATGCTTTGTACAATATGATACTTTTGTACAATATGATACTTTTGTACTATATGATACTTTGTACAATATGATACTTTGTACAATATGATACTTTGTACAATATGATACTTTGTACAATATGATACTTTTGTACGATATGATACTTTGTACAATATGATACTTTGTACAATATGATACTTTTGTACAATATGATACTTTGTACAATATGATACTTTGTACAATATGATACTTTTGTACAATATGATACTTTGTACAATATGATACTTTGTACAATATGATACTTTTGTACAATATGATACTTTGTACAATATGATACTTTGTACAATATGATACTTTGTACAATATGATACTTTGTACAATATGATATACAGGAAAATCCCAGCAAACAGCAATACCTTGAGAAGGTCCCCCCGCCAACAGACGGTGCACACACACGCATCTACCAGATCCCCTTTCCAAAATTGGATGGAGTCAAAGTTCAAGAAGTCATTGAAGATGGTCTTGCAAAAGCTGTAAGTGCAAACTGAAGTTGCTTTGTTATGTTTGTATATGGGAATTTAATGATGAAGTAAAATTTGTGGTGCTGAAACTGATTTATATATTGGTGTTAGTTAATATTTTTAATCTTTATTATATTGTAGTTTAATCGAATTGGGAGAAAATAGCACTTTTAAAGTGTGTGCAGTGAATTGGTCTAATTTTGAATTCTGTTTCAGAGGAAAAAAGAGTGAGATTCAACTTACTTCAAATCAGTTTTGTGATTTTGGCCCAAAACAACTCTTATTTGTATTTCTAGCATGAAAATTTGTTAGTTGAATAAGTGCTGTGACAAGCATGATTGCATGATTGTTAAAATTTTACCAAATTTATGGATTTTCATTAACTTCTGATATTATATTTACTCTTATATTTTATATAGAATGTAATATATACTGCACTATTTTAATTTTTTCCAATCCTATTATTGTAGTATTAGAGAAGTCATTGAGGGAATAGTTTGGATCGTTGTTAGTATTGTTTTGGGAATTTTCACTTTTTGTGTAACTTATAGCCAACTAGTGTATTTAGAACCTCTAACAAAATGAGAAGAAACTAGTTTTCTATAGTAGTAAAAACCATTTTGGTTGATGTTTTCTCTAATGACTTTCTCTTGTGAATCAAATGTAACTCTTAATTATACCGACACTACCCTACCTAAGTTCTTTTTATCAAAATGAATTTACAAGAGGAATGGGTGATTTATTGGGGTTAAAACGATGAAATCTGTGATAACTTGGAAGGGATTTTGTTCAAAAATACCATATGTTGTAAGATTTTTAAAGATTTGATTGTATGAATCAGTGCATTTATCTAGTCTATTAGCATTTCATCCACACAAAAACAGGGCCCAAGGTGGACCCCTGAGGCACACTGCACTCAGTTCATTATTACATACAATTTCCTCTTGCATTTTCTTCCATGTGTCACCTGCATCTATCTCCTGAATTTTTTTTGTAAGTTTCAACATCACACTTCGGTTTGATTTTTTATTTGTTTTTTTTTTGTTCCATATTGATTAGAGTTGCATGTTTTCCCTTTATTTTGTTCTTGATTTCAATTAGTTTAGTTTGTGTTTCACAGATCACAGTTTAATGTTGTTCTCCTCTTTGTCTTTGAAGTTTAGACAGTGTTTCCATATACTATCAATCAAGAGGGTGTTTGGCTTTATGAAATAAGAAACAATTTCTATGTAACAAGAAAAGCATGATCATTCAAATATGAATATTTGACACAAGTCAAATTCATGACACAATTGACTATTTTGCTACATTTTGCCAACATTTCTTGTCAAAGTTTTCCTCAATTGTCTGAAATTGTTTGGACATGTCTCTGGAAAATAACATGAAGAAATTACAGAAAATATCACAGAGATGTTAAAAACAATGTGTCTGTAGTCTGTACGCCTTCCTCAAGGCAGGATTTTGTGCTTTTCTTGAAAACTGCTCATTTTGCAGGAAGGTGTTTATGGAATTCTTGCCTCATTTCCTTTCTGAAAATGTATACTTTTATAAAATTACCATTGTGTAAAATAGGCAAAATCTAACATCAATACCATTTAAAAGACTTTGTTCAGCATTCACAAGATGGATGGGAGGGCTTTTACATGGTATTAAACCTGCAAACCCAGGTCAAGTAGAGGATACATATGGTCCAGTGGATTATGCCAAAGGTTGTGAGTTCGAGCCCCGCTGCGGTCAACGTGTGCCCTTGAGAATGGCCATTTACCTCAATTACTCATCTCTATCCAGGTGTACAAATGGGTACTAGCACTATTCAATGCTGGGTAACAGATATCATGTCATGTCTAGCCCAATCATTTCAAAGGAGAGATCATTTATGCGTACACAGGTCCACCCCTGTTACATTTTGCACTTTCCAGTTTCAGTGGTTTCCATTAAAGGCACTATCAGTGATTTGCTAAATCAGAAAATCTAAAAAAAATCATCAAAAATCAGAAGTATTGGCATCCCAACATATCCTACAAATGATAGGCCCAGAAGCAATTTATTAAAGACAAAATCGGATATTTAGTCATTAGTGTCCGTATGGACACTTACTACAACAGTAATTGAATGGATAAGATTCGTATTTGTGAACACTGCCGTTTTCTTCCGTTTCTGTCATTTTCTTCGGTGGAAAAAAGTTAACTTATTGAGAAATTCGAACAGCGTATCTTCAATTTCAAGCTATCCTGCAAATTTCAAATATTTTGACTCGCTCTTTTGGATAAATCACTTTAACTCCATGTCAAAACTGTTTGAATATAGTCTCAGACTTTGTTTTCATTTGTTCATATTCTGTCATTTCTTTACATTGTACATGACAGTAAACTCTTGACACATTTACGTGCCACATACAATTAAGATAAAATCACGGTAAACAAATATGATAAGATGTGGCAAGTTTTCATTTAACATTGGCCAAGTTATCTTGATTGGTGGTATATCACACACTGGTAATAGATATTAGGGTAAAGCATGACGCATGATAAGAGTTGTTGATTTAGCAGTTAGAATGTTACGTATACCTTGATCAAATATTTATTAGGTGATAATTTTTTTTGGTCTGAAGAGTGCAGAGTTTGTGAAGGGAGTTTGATGCCATGAATGAAATAGTGTATTCAGTATTATTCAGGAATAAAGAAATTTAAAAAAATGAAGTTTTATAATGCACAACTTAGAATCTTGAAACATTGTTTTTGAGTAAAAGGAATGTTACTCCAGTCATTGTAGAGATACAAAATAGTTTGCAGAAGAATATATGAACAGTTAAGGTGAAATTTTGCTTTTAGACAATAAAACAATTGGCTGTGTGAAGTTTGCATGAAGTAATAACCTTATAGCTAGGCATCAACATCCCTTTGACATTTTGGCTGGTATACCCAAAGGGAGTTTAACTTTAAACCCGGGTTTAAACCAGGCTTAGTCCTTCATAATCGGACCTTCTTTTGTAGTATACAATGTAATTTGATGTAAAAAGTAAGAAAATTCCTTTCGGTTTCAGCCCATCCATGTGGAATTTCTCACCTTTTGCATTTTCAGTGCATGTTGAAAGAAAAAAGGTCCATGCATAAAGGACTAACTTTGTTTTAAACCTGGTTTTGAAGTTAGACTGCCTTTAGGAATACCAGTCTCTATATTCATACATATCGGCCTCTGTGAGTATCATTTTGCCATAAATAAGAGTGCGGAAGAAACCGAAATAGGCCCAAATAAGCTAAGCCAAAACAGGTGGAGAAGCAAAGTGAATTATGCAGCCGAGGCAAAAATGAGGTTAAAACAGACACACTCCAAGACAATTAACCAAAGTGATACTTACAGATCATCATGAATATGTTTTTGTTCATTTCCTTACAATTTCCAGTTGTAAGTTGTGTGATAGACATGCCCTTGAACTTTGAAGAAGTGTCCAAAGGGCTGGTAGCAAAGATCACGATGTAGATGATGTGACATCAGTGTATATCAACAAAGGCAAGGGATTGGCCTATCTATATGTGTGAATAAACCACTACATTGTTCTTGTACTATATGGAATATGGTGTGAGTTTCAAAGACACAGGCCTTAAACAAAACATAATGTACATGCATAGTGCCTGGAAAAGAACAACGGTCACTGCCGACAAACTGCCAAGCACTGATGTCACATGTCATCTCATCTATGGAATGCATGCTTTTAAGGGACCATATTGAAACAGGTATGCACTAGTCCCAGCCTGGCTGGAGAAAGCTGCAGCTAGCTGAAGCTAGCCCCAGCCTGGCTGGGGGAAAGCTGCAGCTTGCTGAAGCTAGTCCCAGCCTGGCTGGGGAAAGGTGCAGCTAGCTGAAGCTAGCCACAGTCATGTTGGGGAAAGCTGTAGATGACTGAAGCTAGCCCCAGCCTGACTGGGGGAAAGCTGCAGCTAGCTGAAGCTAGCCCCAGCCTGGCTGGGGGAAAGCTGCAGCTAGCTGAAGCTAGCCCCAGCCTTGCTGGAGAAAGCTGCAGTTAGCTGAAGCTAGCCCCAGCCTTGCTGGAGAAAGCTGCAGTTAGCTGAAGCTACCCCCAGCCTGGCTGGGGGAAAGCTGCAGCTAGCTGAAGCTAGCCCCAGCCTGACTGGACAAAGCTGCAGTTAGCTGAAGCTAAACTATCCCCAGCCTGGCTGGGGGGAGCTGCAGCTAGTTGAAGCTACCTCCAACCTGACTGGGGGAAAGCTGCAGCTTGCTGAAGCTAGCCCCAGACTGGCTGGGGATAGCTACAGTTAGGTGAAGCCAGCCACAGTTTTGTTGGGGAAAGCTGTAGATGATTAAAGCTAGCTCCAGCCTGGCTGGAGAAAACTGCAGTTAGCTGAAGCTAGCCCCAGCCTGGCTGGAGAAAGCTGCAGCTAGGTGAAGCTAGCCAAAGTCTTGTTGGGGAAAGCTGTAGATGACTGAAGCTAAGCCTCAGCTTGGCTGGAGAAAGCTGCAGATAACTGAAGCTTCCCCCAGTCTGGCTGGGGGAAAGCTGCAGCTTGCTGAAGCTAGCCCCAGTTTTGCTGAAGCTAACCCCAGTTTTGCTGGGGGAAAGCTGCAGCTAGCTGAAGCTAGCCCCAGCCTGGCTGGAGAAAGGTGCAATAAGCTGAAGCTATCCCCAGCCTGGCTGGGGGAAAGCTGCACTCTCCTTTTTTCAATGTGGACCCTAAATAGTTTTGGTAGTAGCTAGATCTTTGGCTTTTGGGGTACAGTAATATTCCTCAGTGTTTGGTTTGTTTTTGTTCTGTTATAATGCAATTTCTCCCATTGGCATAAAAAAACCACATGATTTTTATGTCTGCTACATGTAACTCGCCAAAAAAGTGCAGTTTTTTGATTGAGCTCGGATTTTTTAGATAAAGAACAATTTTGTTAAAAATTAGTTTGTAAAATAATTATTTCAACCAATTTTCACTTAACCATATCACTTCTAGATTCTATAAAATGTACTAAGTTGTATGTTTTTGCTACAATGACCAAGCTTTTTGCTCCAGAGGTCATGTATCGTTTCTGTGTATGACAAAGAAAATGTGTAATTTTCTTATTCAAAATCTTCCTGGGCTTTTATATGAAGAGATAAATTTTCAATTGGCTTTATTTAAATTTACATGATTACTCAATGACTTAAATCCAGTCTGTTTCGGGTTACACAACATTACATCACTGTAATGTTCTTTCTTGAGGTTTTTAATCCTTGTGATTGTCTGAGCAAATTGTATAACATATTTCATGAAAGTAGTACCGGTAATATAAATCTTGGTGGCCATTGGCTGTTCCATTTAAAATTCGTACTCCTGTGGAGGATTATACTTAAATCTTTCACAGAGGGGTGGAAGATCAAGTGTGCTTTTCCATTTAAAATCCATACTCCTCTGTGGAAGACTTAATTCTAGCCTTTCACAGAGGGGGTGTGTATTTCAAATGTAGTTACCCAGTGGGATATTCCATTTGAAATCCATACTCCCTCTGTGGTAGACTTAATCCAAGCCTTCCACAGATGGGTATATATTTCAAATGAAGTTACCCAATGGGATATTCTTTTTGGCATCCATCCCTGTGGAAGACTTTACCTAAATCTTCTTCAGGGGGGTGTTTATTATATTGCAAGCTATCCAATGGGCTGTTCCATTTAAAATCCATACTCCTCTGTGGTAGACTTAATCCAAGCCTTCCACAGAGGGGTTGTGTATTTCAAATGAAGTTACCCAATGGGCTATTCTTTTTGGCATCCATACTCCCCCTGTGGAAGACTATCTATTTCAGAGGGGTGTATATTTCAAATGTTTAGTTCCAATTAAAAAAAATGTGATTTTTTTTGTGGATTTTAACATTAACAAAACATTGAAGAAATGCAGTTTTGACATAAATCAGTTTTGAGATTTATATTATGCTTTAAATCAAAGTCAAATTTTGATCAATCGGCCGTCTTTGGTTAATAAAATCAATGGGGATCTACTTTATACAGATGTCGTTAGAATTTTGTGATACAGACCACTGCAGGAATGTTCGTTCATGTATTGGGCTGGTGTTCTGAAGGGACTAACTTCTAGACCCCGTTTTAAATTCCTCAGGGATTAGTCCTTCACCGAGGGGCCCCATTTTTCTTTCAATGTACAAAGTAAGTGTGATGGGTGAGAAAAATTCCTCATAGATGGGCCAGAACGGCCTATCCATGAGGAATTTCATGGCCCATCTGCGAGGATCCAAGAGGTATTTTTTCATGTATTACATCACACTTTCAGAGTATGTTAAAAGAAAACGCCCTTTCATGAAGGACAAACCGTGGTTTAAACATGAGTTTAACCCTTTACCTGTGACCCGTGCTAGGCAATTTACTGGGCCTCCCACACCAAGGATTTTATCAGTAAAGATCGGCCTGTAATTACATGCAGCCCAGCGGTTTTGGGGGCAGACCAGGTGATAATGGTGTTTTGCAGTTTTCAGTGAAAGACAGCCTTGAGGCCAGACATTTTGTCTGGAAATCAAGGGCAGGTTCTGGCCAGAATTGCCTGTCTCTCACTAGCTTTAGCAATGGTTCAGCTTCACTTCGCTAAAACAGTGAAACCACTGAAATCTGGGCTACTTCTAGCCCAGGTTCCCAGGTAGAGGGGTTAAAGTTGGACTCCCGTTGAGGGAATACGAGTCAGTAATTTTTTATCGACATTTGCTTGTGTCTGCTTATCTTAATGTTTGTTGCATGATCACATTTCTCCACTTGCTTGCTTGGCATTTGTCTTTTTGTCTGTCCGTCTGTCTGTCCATACATGCATCTGGCCATCCGTCCATAAATCACACCCCATGCAGTGGCTGAAATTGTCACCATCAATGTCATCATTGTCATCGTCAACGTCATCACTGTCAACATCAAACTTCCTCCGCCCACAGCTTCTGAGAAAGTTATCAAACCCTAAGGCCACAAGATCCGTCCCCCAAGGCGCAGATCGTGCCTCGGGCCCCCCAGCCGACATCATTTGAAGAGGAGATGAACAGAGTGAACAACAGTGGCAAGGCGCTGCGGTGTTCCGGAACTGCATCTCGTTTCACTTTAGAACAAGATGCATGATGCTCGCCAGTAAGTCTTGTTATGCGGAAGAGTAGTTTTCACATAAAAATGTTGTGCTTATGTCTGTTTGTTTTTTAATAAAATGATAAAGTTTAGCAAAGGTCATTTGTTCAGTTAATATTTCCATTGCAACCATAGCCAGCAATGTGTGGGAATACAATGGTGCTCCAGACAATAAAGGCTCAACATTTGACAAGCCAACAATGGCTGCCATTCACAGCTGTACAAAAATACGTAATAAATGCCTATTATACTCGCTGGAAAAAATGCTATAAGAATTACTGGTTTATCGTTACGCATGTTTTGTAGTATTTCCTCTTTGGTTAATAAATGTTACATTTTACTATCTGATTATTTTTCAGCTCTTCCAGCAGTACTACGCTCATTGAAGAGCCGCATAGCACGGAGTGCCCTGGCCCAAGACCTAGCATGCACGTGCAACAGAACTCGTGCATGTTAGAACAACCGCAGTTTTTACATGGAGTCAGACTCATCCTGTCTCTTCAGGTAGGTCTGTGGTTTGTCACAAATGGCAGGTTTCTCAGGCATATATAATTCAACATGGTTGAAGGGGAAGTAATGCAAAAATGCTCTTCCTGAGGGGTGGGATGATGGGACTACCTTCCTAGGAATAGTCATGGGAGCTAGTCTCATCAAATGCTTCCAGATTCATTTTTGGCACAACAATGGCTGTAGAAACCACTTGTTCTGACAAAATAGAGATTAGGAAAAACCTGTCAAGTTTCCCAACTCTAGCCATAGCCTGGACACTTGCTTAATTTCTAGACAATCATAAATGCTCGCGATTCACTTGTTTGGGGCTCATTGGGTGCAAATACTGCCTGGGTCTTTATTTCCTATCCGATTAGGCCAAGACTATTTCTTGTTTGGCAAAACCTTGAAAGTCCCTTTTTAAAAGGGTACAGATGACAATTTCTTTAATAACTAACTTCATATATTGTTGCCGAACTAGATATTGTTGGCATACAAAATGCACATGTGTTCACTAAATTAAATTCTTGTAATTTAATTGTAGTCTTGTAATTTTCACTGCATGCTTGTGGTGTATATGAAGGCAAGTCATTTACAGTATTTAACTTTATACCTGAACTTACTGTCTTTGATTTTTGTTTTCCAACCAGGAGGATCGTCTAGTGAGGAGTTTAGTCTAAACCATTGAAATTTTACCATTAGCACTAGCCTTCTGTAGGGTAAGTTTTCTGTGAAGCCCCTTTAGCCTGGCGCAAAGGTGGGTGCATGGAGGAAATCCCCCTCTCCACAACCAATCCTTGCCCCCCATTTACCCCATCCCACCCAAAACCCCATTGAAAATGAAACATACTGAAACAATTTCAAACTTTTTGAGAAAAATTTGCAGGATTTGCAAAGATTTCATGGAATTTCCCCCTGGAATATCTATCACCCCCAGTGAAATGATGCTTTGACGGATCATGTCTGATTTAATATGCCCGAGATCGTCTTCTAACAGTGAAAGCCATACACCAAAAACAGTGATTACAGAATGTACCACCATTTGTTATGTTCATAAAAGGATTGGTTCCGATTTTTTGTTTATCATGTTCTCTATTGATACGGGAACCAGACACGTGTACATGCTGACCTCCAATTACCGTGGGAAACAAACTTGCCGGTTTGATCTAGACGCGGATAATGCATAGTGCAAACGCCCTATTCACGACTTACTGATATTGATGGTTAACCATTAAAACGGCAGTTTTTTGTCCGTATCTGGAAAGAAATAGATTTGGAAGCTGAAATTTTAGGAGGACAACGAGAAAAAAATGGCCTTTCATCTGTATAAAATTGATACTACTTCCGGTTAATCAGGGGGTTCCAAAGACGATCGGAACAAGCACCCTTAAAAACCGATGAGAACTTAAATAATATTGTCATTTTAATGTAGTACGTATTATATGCTTTCCTTGTTATGAAGAGAGCCTGGTCATTTTGGGTAAGGGGACAAGAGAAATTTGGATTCGCAAGGGATTTTTTGGGTCAGGGTCCTTCAAGTTGTGCATGACCTCAAACTAAAAGATTCTTGCGTGAGGCTTGCGATCTTCACGTGAGTTTAGAATGTCCAACTCACAATACCATGGGAGGCTAAAGTTTAACCCTTGATGCTGGCCCGTATGCTGGGGGTGCAGTTACACACCCCCATATTGAATAAAAAGGGGCAAGAGTTCCAGTTTTTTGCTTAATTTTTTTGAGAAAAAGGTCCAAAATTTAGAGAAAATTTGACAAAAGAGGCCACTTTTTGATGATGAGACATTCAAAAAGTCCAAAAAAGGACCATTTTAGGGGGGTTAGTCCCACTTTTTTTAAAAAAAAGGTCCACTTTTTAGAAGCCCCCCCCCCCCAAAAAAATCCTGCATATGGCCCTGCCTTAATGTATCAAGATGTATTATCATGGGAAGTGATCTGCAAGCCTTACCATTTTCTTCTACATTGGACTATAAAATTCTTTACCCTCTCTGGAAGGCATAAACATCTAGAGCAATTTCATAAAGCAAATAATATCACAGCTCAAATTTTAGCAGGTTTTATATAGCCTCTATCCAAATAAAGGATGCAGAAGACCTTTACAAATAGTGCGATGATTTTGGTTACAGATTGAAAAAAATCATTATTTTGGTAGCTTACAAGGACACATCATCCTCCAATGGTACTAGAGAACCAGATTAATTCCAGCTTGCCTCTGAATTTGTATGATTTCTTCCTTCCAAATTTAACAAGAACTTCAAAAACAAAAACATAAGAATGTTAAATTTGAAAAAAAGATCAACATTTCCCCCTAAAGCTATGTATTCAGCAAATGAAGTCTTTCTTTACAAGTGGTATTTTACTATTTTACTTGTTTGAACTTGACTGAAATTTGTATATCTATAGTATACTTTCACCAGAATTGCTTTAAGGTAGCATAACACTATAAATAAATTTTCCGTATAGATTTTCTTGAAAAATGTTCTCACAAAATTCTCATTTGGAAAAAAATATGAGATTTAATATAAACAATCAGAGATGCCAGTCTTCCCTTTTTTCCCGGAATTCCGGTTTTTTAAATCTATAGGGAAAAGAATCAGGATTTTTCCGGATATATTTTTGAAGGATTAAATCTGCAAAAAAAATGAAATCAAAGGGCTTCATGTTAGGGATTTTTTTGTAGAATGAAAAGTAGCGTATTGTATACCTGCCGACTAGTATAATTAGTAGTACGATTTTGCCATATTTTCCCTTTTTTCGAGTCATTAAAGTGCTAAAAACGGCTGAATACGGTTTCTGAATATATCAAGCGACTTTAAAAAAATAAAGAAAAAAGATCGGGAAAAAAGTGAAATAATTTGCCAGAAAAGTCCTTAAATATTTGACCAATAAAGTTCTGACATTTTATCCATAATAATCCCACCTTTTGAATGAGAATTTTTATTCAAAAGTGACCAGGAAACTTCACAAATCCGAAGCAAAATCAAGTTATTAAAACCCCGACTTTATATTCCCGACGATTTTCACTGATACTAGCATTTGATTTTATGCCTTTCCATTGATAGCCCATTGTCATCAAGCGCAGTGTTATTATTGTGTAAGAGACTGTTTTGTGATTAACGATCGTGGCAGTGTTATTCAACAGTACCAGTAGGAAAAAGGGAATCCTCAATAGTTTATTTTGTTTCTACACTGTAAATATCTTTGTTTTCTTCCCATATTACTGCAGTTGGGTTGAAATAGTAAATGACCAGTTTTGAAAGAGTTAGTAATACTTTTCTGAAGGTATTAAAATGCATCACTATCACAATACTTCAAGAAGAAAATTCAATCTTGTTCCAGTGACTGCTTGTTCCTATAATTTTTACTCTATAATTTTAGTCTCCACTTATTAAGTAAAATAGACAAAGTGTTTAGACCCATGCCTCTCATAAGCTCCTAGGCAACCTCCTTACTGCCCGATATGGAGCTTTGTTAAGGTTGGGTCCAACAGTCCACTTAGCTTCAAGTGCCTTCCATGCAGGCAGACTGGCTTTTTCTCCCACCTCCTTGCTTCAAGTATAGACTAAAAGTTGATAGACTTATGCCTCTGATAAGCTCTTAGGCGACCATCTAACTGTCCATTATGTAGCTTTGTTGAGGTTTGGGTCCAACAGTCCACTTAGCTTCAAGCTTCCATGCAGACAGACTGGCAAATGGACTTTTTGTCTCCATTTCAAGTAACATAGACTGAAAGTTGATAGTCAAGTATAGACTAAAAGTTGATAGACCTATGCCTCTGAAGCTCCTAGGCGACCTGCCAACTGCCCGATATGGAGCTTTGTTGAGGTTTGGGTCCAACAGTCCACTTAGCTTCAAGTGCCATCCTGCAGCAACTGGCTTATGGACTAAACAAAGGCAGTTTCAGGGGTGCTGCCCCATTCGACCCCCGCCATGGGTATATCCACTCTCATGCGTGGGTGATCACGGCTTTCATGTTTTTTTTAGAAGAGTTGACTGGCATCTCTTAACAACTGGTTTGCCATTCCACACCTGAAATGCCTTTACAATATTCTGCCAATTTCAAAGCATTGTATGGTCACATCATGAATTTGTTTGTCACATAATATGCATAATTGATGCAAATTTATAATGCATTGAATTTCTTAAAGGTTCCCGATTTGTCTAATTGTGTTCTCTACTACTTCATATGAGAGCCTGACACTTATACATACGCCCCATCAAGTACCATGGGAAACAAACTTGCGGTTTCATGGAAGAAGCAATAATACACATTGCAAAGCCCAACTCATACTGTGCTAATATTTATGATTAACCATTTATATAAACCCTACATAGATCCTTGTCATCTTTGATGGAGGATTCTCGGTCACTGTCATTAAATCATGATATATTGCTGCTTACGTCACCTGTGCAGTTTTGTTTCCATTTTGCGTGCCATTTTGTGCCAATAGTTTCGTTCTATTGCATGCCTCGTGCGTCTTCACAAAACGTGGGTCACTTAATGCACGCACCTACCGGACTTTGCCGCGACATGATGCTTTATGATGCACGTGATTGCGTTGCAGCAGCGAGCGTCGGAACTTGCGGTCTTTGTGGGTGGAGTGAACAATGGGACTCAACGCTCTTGTTGTTTCTTCTATCTTCTGTTTCTGCCGGCAAAGTCTGTTTTCACAGATCTACGTGGAAGTTCCCGTCCATGGCGGTTTCTTCAGACCAACATGACCATGTAATGCAGTGACTACTATATAAAGAAGGTAAATTAAAGTCAATCATTTAGGCCTAGCCCTGCAGAGCTAGGCCTCCCTGGGTCTGTAAGCACTACCTGACAGACAATGCGGCACAGGTGCTCAGGCTAGGCTAGGCTAGGCTTTAGCCTTACTTAGCGTATAGTCAAGCTAGTCTGAGCTTTAAACTAGAATGACAAGGATCTACTTAGATGTTATATACAACAATATCTAATGTTTTTCATTCGTGGGGCAATGGAAAGAATAGTTTCATTCGTTGAAAGATGAAATGTTCCATTCACTCTGCTGAACCCTCATTGAATGGAACATTTCATCTTCACCTCATGAACATTTAAATCTTACCATATTGCACTCATAAACATTCATTATTTTATAATATGTCTTTTTTGTTTATCTCTTGGGATTAAATGGATTTGAGGGCTCAATTTCAGGATGACAATGACTAAAATATGGCCTTTCATCTCGATCAAAATCGATAATACTTCGGTATATCAGGGGGTCCCAAGACGATCGGACCTGCACCTTTAATACACTCATCCAAGATGAGAATAAGAAATCAAAGTCTAAAAAGTAAACAAATATGTCTTTTTCCTGCCGTTCTACCTTAAATGTTTGATCACTCGTCAGTGGTATCTTTATTGGTCATCTAAAGTTGTCCACAAAACTATAAACAAATTCTTCTCTCTGTCCACAACATATGTGATTTGTTAGCCTATAATATAGGCTATGCTTGTCATCACGTAGCAAATTAGAGGTAGGAAACCCAATGGTCTCCTCATAAACTAGTCTCCTCATGTGCTTGTCACTTTCTTTTGAAACTCGGAAGGTAATGGCAAGTAATGACTTTCTGTGAAAATTCTGTTTGGGATTTTTGAAATTCTGAGCAGATGTTTGCGTTTTTGGGGCATTTTGTTCATACCTTTTGTGTTTTGGCATGAATTGTGTTGGTAGGCGAAAGATTATGCTTGAATTGTCCTGTTGTCCTACCAATGTAGATGCATGCTTTGTGAAAGCCATGCATTATCATGCTGGCCTAGAGAGGCTTTGCCATTTCCAGCCTAGTCTGATAACCACAGGGGTTTGGCAGTAAATTTCATGCTATCTAGGTAGATAACGTTAGGTTTTGCCCGAAGGGTAGTTTGTTATTGTTTCCCACCAATATCTTTCCCCAGTGTCTAAGTTCCATGTGCCCCTTGTACCATGTGGTACGTTACACTCATTCCCAGTTTGCTCCTGAAGATAGTGCTTAGTTAAGCAAGTCTCATTCACGAATGTAATGTTCACACATGGTTCAAAACGGCACTATAAATAATAGTAATAATGCTTGAAACTTAACCCTTGCAAGCTGTGTTTAATTGAAACAGCCCAAATTTTTCACTTCAACCAATCAATGATAATGGCCTTAGAACACACAGCTAGCTACCGTAAGAGAGCTTGTTTAGCCCATCCCCTCAATGCTTCAGTTTTGGTATCATTTCACATCAATAATCCCGATGCATCATCCCGGCATTGGATTCCACAAAATCCCCATTTCTTAAGACATAAACGCGACCTTTTTCGACAAAACCCATTGCTGCACACAAAACACTAGTACTTTAAAAAAATTTAATAATGAAGGGTTTTGTGCTCCTTAACCTTCTTTACACTGCCCTAAAATACTGACATATGTTTAATACAGACATAAAGGCACATTGCCAATGTATTATGGGATTAGTTCAAAACACCCTCTGCTCCATGAAGCAAGGTTAAATTAACCTGTTTTTTCTTGGGACTTGCATGATTACATCTAACCTTGTAGCTTGTCACATATTACTGACTGTGAACTTGTTTTTTGCTTTTTCAATATTTTTTATGGGATAAAGTGTTAAAACCTAGCTTGTATTATAAGTGTGGTAAAATTAGCCAATTTTAAGTGTCGATGGTTGAAATCGTTTGTATATTAGTCCAGTTGATTGAATGTTATTTAGTAATTTTTGTATTAAGTTTACCATTTTACATACTCTGTTATCAACACCACAAGGGTCATATGTTGACAGTTACCAAACACAGGAGATTGTCCTTGGTTAAGTAAATTGCCACCACATAGGTTGGACCATGGACTCAGAAATATTGAGTTCGTGATATATCACCATTTGCAAAGATTGATTAACTACAACAAATCTTTTATAATGTTCGTCTTAGACATTGACAAAATGTTATTGAAGTGACACTGCAGGTTAAGTTGGTGGGGGTTGCTCAACACAAATGACAATACAGGACGGGCCACAGACAATGGTCCCATTTTCCGCCTTCTGGTATATCAATGAACCCTTTTTTCCATCAACGTCCATTTTTGGTATAGCATGGGGTCGTTTTTTCAAAATTTTCTGAAATTTGTTGGAAAATAGCCGCATTTCCTCAATCCTGGAACCAAAATTTCAATTTGCTAAGTTACATTAAAAAAAATAAAAAAAATAAAAAATTTGGGGGGTTAAATTTGGCCAAACTGTCATCTCTGTATATCTATGGGTCCGCTTTTTTGGCAACAAATGGTATAGCTGTGAGTCCTACTTCCAGAGTCGTAGAGGCACGTCCCTACCCAAACCCCCGGGGTAACGGTAAGGGAACAATTTAAGAGAAAGAAGAAGTTATGAATTCTTCTCCATTAAAGTGTGTAAAAATATTCACACACAGATTGACCAAACTCCCTGTAGGCAGGTCCACACGATGGAGATTGTCTTACCGATTGAAATCTCTACGACTTAAAAATATTATACCACAAAATAGTTGCTGTTCCTTGGAAGTTTGTAAAAAAGCAAATAAACAGTTTTTCCATAAGACAATCTTGTATTAAAAGTCATTGCCATTCAAATTTCCATGATTTTGGTTTCGGTGGTAATTAACAGTACTTAAATAAACACTGTATGTCCATAAAGTTTACATAGATTGGGCCATTGAATAGCCTATGTCACTTGAAGTAATTGTCAAGTGAAAATTAATTTTTAAAAATACTAAAGCCCAATTAATGTGGTATATTTTGTGAGTTCACATCATAATAATTAAATTACTATGACAATGAAGTAACCATTTACTATTGCAATGATTAAAGAAAGGAAGAGGCTCATTTGTATTTATCCTACACATAGAAAATAAAATTTTGTCTGTTTTCATTTCATCAAGGTGAATTAAAGGGGGATGCCCGATTTAAGGATATAAGTTTTTTCATCTTGATAATTGACCTTCACTCCAAAACCCCTCTATAAAGTTCGCGCCGATATTTCAATCCGTTTTGATCAGAGCTAAAAACGTGAATTTTGTAAGCCCATAAGTCACTGTTTAAAATTATATTGTGATCGAACCAAAAATGGGGTACCCATTTTCACTCTGTAACTCCAAAACCAATATGCATTTGGCTCTAATATTGCACGGGTAATGAGAAAATAGTAGCTTTCTTCTGAGCCAAATGTTGACCCACTTCCTGGTAAAATCTGGGCTCTCTGAGGACGAGGCTATTAGCGATCAGGTGCCATGGACCTTTAATACTCTGGTAATGTGCATTTAAAGATGTAAAAACACCCGGCTTTTAAAAAAATGGGAACTCCCCCTTTCTGGATGTGACCCTTTAAAAAAATAGTAAACAATGCAGTAAGCGTGACTTTCAGATAATGCAGTGGCCCTACTTCAAATCAATTAAAGGTGCATATTGTGCTCTAACACCATAGAACACCTCATTTTTGTTTATGGTCATTAGATATCGCCGAGAAAAGATTAATTCCAAAATTTCAGTTGATTTGATGAGTGCGGTTTTTTTGAATGTTTATCAACAAATGTTGTATCACAGTGTCCCCCAGAGGCCCAAGGCACTGCATTAATAATTTCTGTCCTTTTATAGGTAGAAAATACAAAATTGACTACATTTCTTCTAGAGTAGATCGAATGGGGGCAAGTTTGATTAGGCAACATGCTATACTTTAGGCTAACGGTCAGTGATGTAATAATCTCAACTCCTTTGGGTAAGTCAAGGGGAGGAGACTTGTGGATCACGAAAGCCACTGTGTTGAACGTGTTGCCTTCATGTTGATTAATGACTTTCAAATAGCAGTTTATAAAATAATTCCGGTAAGAACAAAACAATAATAACTTTTAGTTAGCTTGGAAAAAGCACTAGATCTGAAAAACAATAACTTGTTGGCCTAATAGAGAGTTTTATGTAATTAAAGCAATTGTGAAAACATTATCATCATCATGGAACTTATCTAGTAATTATTACTGAAGTCATATGATGGCATATTCAAGAGAGGTTTAATAGATAAATAATATATAAAGGTCTTAAAGGCATTTGGCTGTCTTTGAATGGCACATATTATAGGCTACTGAATCGTTGATGCTCTGGTTATTTCTGCTTTCCGAAACTCTGTACAGGCTTAATCCAGTTTGTGCCTATACTGTTGTGCAGGATCAATCCGGTGTGGGCTAGCTTACACATCTGGGAGACTGGGGCCTTCTACACAGACCGTTTGAAGATAACATCAAGGGGTGATGGGGGGGGTGGTGGGAGGGTGGCGAGGAGGAGGGTAGTGTTGGAGGGAGGTGGGGTGGGGTAGGGGGAGCAAGGGGGTATTACTAGGTTGGGGGGGGTAGGGAGGGGGTTAAAAGGTTGGGTGGGGGGCAATGGGGGTGGGGGAGGGGGGAGGGGGTGAGTGGTGGGGCGGGGGGGCGTTGGTTGTGTGAGCAAGGGAGTGTTGGGCTGAGGGTGGGGAGGGGTGGGGGGGCGGGGTGGTGGGGGGGTACCGTGGGTGGTCGGGGAGGAATCAGCGTGGGGTGGGGGAGAGGGTATGGGGTGCAGGGGTTGGTTAGAAAGTGACACGTGTTGAGGTGAATCAAGTGTTAGAAATGGAGGAGTGTGGTAGCAAGTGGTGGGCGGTAGAAAATTAGTAAAAGGAGGAATGGATGGAGGGTCTCCCAGGGGGGGGGGGTGGGTGGTTGTAGTGAAGTGGGAGGTTTTGGAGAAGTGGCGGAGTTTGAAGGTTAGGTGTGGTGGGAGGGTTAGTGGAATGTTGGGGGGGGAGGGGGGTATGGGTTAATGGGCGGAGGAAATGGGGGGTGAGTGGAACGTCGGTGTTCCTCTTTTCGCCGATAGAATCCAGACTTAGACTATAAGGCTGAAGTAAGCTTTCCACTTTTACCATCCCTACCCTACATTGTGTTCCAAGAAAAGACGCTTTGACTTAAAAGATATTGTTTGCTCTAACGTGATTGCCCATATATTTTGTGGGGGGAACTTTGAGTTGTAAAATCACACAAATTTTGTAAATATACCCAAAATCACATTTTGTTTGCTTTTGAATCGGGAGAAAACCAATTCCAATCTAAGTTTGAAGACCGACTCAGAAGATTTCCTTGAGGATGCCAACGATAATTTTTCAAACCTTATCACCTGGCCACAAAAAGTATCTTGGCATGTTTTTTCGATCATTATTGTGCCAATTGTCAGACCATTTTGAAAGTTTCGAAATATACATTTTTTGCCTAGTGCTTTTCTCTTTCATTTATACCTTGCTTGTAAAAAAAATGTGCAGAAAGCTGAGATAACGCCCGAAAGACGCAACCTCCAAACCAAAAGTTGCAGTTTTTGGATTTTCAATGGCATTGCAGTGGTACTGGGAACCACCAACATGTGTACCACAATCAATATTGCAAGTATGCTTTCTCCTTCGCTCATTTCAGTCGGAAAACCCTTGTGCAAATCAATACACAGGTATTTTGCAGTTGACCACACAGTGACCATTGAAAATCCAAAAACTGTCCACATACTAAGTCACTATGTGGATTATCTAAGCTGAAATCTGTGTCCTTCGTAGAGTAAACACAACTTTGTAATGAAATTCTTGGTTTGTAACACCAGTATTCTGTGGTACTGTTATATTAACGTATCTATGTTTTAACTACAATCAAAATAAAAAAATCCAATTCATCTCAAACCTTGAATTATTATTTTAAGGTGACGACCTTTAATTCTAGTTGACCAATTTTTTAAATGCACAAAAATATTTTGGAAATCTCTGATTCTGCCGTAAGTTAGTCTAGGTGCACTAGAAACCAGTGAGTTCACTGTTGGATTTTGGACAAGGGGAATTGTGAATTAAATAATCGTAAACATTGGTTTATCCTCCAGGGTTTATAAACGAGCCTTAGTAGGCACCCAATTCAACTGCCATGACCAACGGCTACATCCAAATCGGAGAGAGGTCGTCGCTAGAGGGTCTGTATTGCTGCCGATCAGGATGTAGAATATGCCGCCGCTCAACTCGCGATTGCAAGAAAACTGATAAACAATGAGGAAGAGTATTGTGTACAGTCCGGCCATTCATTATGCAATATAATTGGGTGTGTATGCTGCGTACCGGCTTGATATCAGAAATGATTAAAAATTCTATCAGTATAGAAGGATACAGTGGGGCAGCAGTAATGTCACTGGCAGGTACGTTGCAAGAGGAGAGAAAAACTTGTCATCTGTCTGTTGATTTCCAATATGGTCATACTGTGTGTGTAGAGAATAAAGTTATAAAACCTTTTTCTACTTTTAATAGTGGTTCATTGCCAGGTGTTAGGTGTTTATTTTTTTAGAGGAAGTGGGGGGGGGGGTTTACAAATGATGCAGGGGCATGGCCCGATTGCAAATAGCCTCAGAATTTACCGGAAGTGGTCATATTTGGTGTCCACAGAAAGCTATATTTTTTCTCATTTTACTCTGTAAAATCTTATGGCTAAAAGATGTTTAGTGTGGATTGTTAGGAGCTAAAATGTGCCCCATTTTGGGTCGACCAAGATTAAGATAACCAGTACTCTGGGGCTTTCAAAACCATGTTTCAGCTCTCACATCAAGTGGATGAAATTCACGCGAACCTTTACATTGGTGTTTTGGGGTCAAGGTAATTCAATCAAGAATGAAACCTTCATATTAAAAATCGTGCCAGCCCACTTTAATCTCGCTGGTGGTCTTGATGACCCAAGCTTTATTTGGGTGAGCTGGTTTGTGTGGGGAAATTACAATCAGTGGCTGAATTTTGTTGTGACAGCCAGCGAGTGGGTGGGAGGGGCACTGTACAAAGGAAAACGGTACGTGTATGTGCGGCCCTTAGACCACCAAATTCACAAATTGCTCATCTCTTGGCGTTCTTAATGGTCCCAGTTGAGGGCATACTTTATTGTATTAAGGGTCCCTTTTGGGAACATTTTTAAAAAAAAAAAAAAAAAAAATTTACATAATTTCAGTTCTAAAGCCTAAAGATTTCTCAAAATCATTCCTAAGGCCCTACTTTAAGAGACAAGAATCATTTCCCAAGCCGTTCCCAAGCCCCCAAGTTTGGGCCGCACATCCCACCCCCTACCCCGCAAGAAGTTGAGTGTACCAACCTAGTGAAGCGAAATGATTGTTACGATTTCCTGATTGCAATGTAATAACAACAGCCAACAGCACCGTTGTCTTGTAGAAATAAAAAGCCTGTTAGTCTTATTATTTTTTTTACAAAAATGACTAAAACCGTAGTAAGAAATATCCCTCGATTGTTTCAACAAGTATCGACCACATCAAAAGCGATTGTTGACCATCATTACGTGTGTTTTATAGTAGTGTAGGTGTAAGCGATCCTACGACGGTGATATTACATTTGAGGGATCCGGGACATCATGACGTAGCGAATAATGTGTCCAAATTCATCTCGAGGGTTTGTGGACAAAGTGTGCCTGAAGCGGCGTGTCCATGACAAACATAACGCAGCTGCATTCAATGATACGCAATATGGTAGACATGCATATAGAAATGTTTAGATGCCGTCCCATAAGAAAGCAAGAGATTCCCGCCGGCCGCATTAAGGAAGGTAAGGTTGTATTGGTGAAGGTGAAGGAATCGCAACGCATAAGCTCGTGCCAAAGAAAACAAAAGGATGCCTCAGAAACAATTTTCAAAAAGCAACACTGGTCTGTAAGTTTCTTTGTTTCTTTATGACTACGTGTTGATTTTTTTTTATCCATATAAACGAAACAAGGAAGAAACAGGGGTGCAAAAAATCGCCGAGTGGCTTTCTGACGTAGTTTAATAGACCAACCTTTTATTCTTGGCCTAATGAAGATTTGCAGTCAATTGCCTTTCAGACACTTTGAAATAGTGATAGAGACATGGCCAAGAAAGCATAGAGAATATTATAAGCTAATTTGCACAATTCAGGATAATTTTCTTTAAAAAATTGCAAAATACATTACTTTATTGTATATGCTATGTGGTAATGACCACCACCAAATATGAAAGCTAACACATGTCACCGGTGACATTCATATTTGGTTCGCTAATTTGCATAATTTACTGTGAAAAATTCACTACAAATGTTCCAGGTGAAAAGTAGGCAAGACTATTGGTTTGAGAATCAATTGTTCCATAAACAAATATGACCTTTAGCTGGTTTATGCAAGTGCAATGCATCAGAGATATATGCCTAACTTTACTGCAAGAAGCAAGATGTGGAATTAGGCATTATTGTCTCTTATGCATCTCTCTAAGTGAAGTGAACCAACATATACCAGTATTCTTACAAGTTTGTTTGGGGGCTTTCCCTGCAGCCTGCAATCCTGACTCCGACCCTGCTACCAAGGAGAGGTGTGAAAGTTAGGGCGATGGCTTAGATCTTATCTCTTGCCAGATGGGCGTGAGGAGGGCCAGGGAAGCAGCAGTGGCGGGCTTTGCCTCCTGCCAGCTGAAGGTGCCAATTCTTCCTAACTAGCCTAACTACAGGATTTTATCTTCAAGGTGTACCCATGATATACAAGGGTTGGGTTTGGGAGACTAAGCTTTTGGGATTCAAAACAACATCACTGGTCAGAGTGCAATTTCCTTGGATTTACCGGACCCGTTGACAGTAACTCTCGGAACGTTTTTTCATTGAGAAAAGAATTGAGCTGTGTGGATGATGTCACAACGAGAAATGGTTCCGACGGAATTGCCACCGAAACCGGTCCTCTTAGGTGCTCCGTTTGAAAAGCTCAGTGACTAAGAAACTATGTTCAAAACATGTCATTTAGCTATTTAGATGATTTTGCAAGCATTTTCAGTTTGTTTGCGGGGGTAGAGTTGAAGAGTTAAGAACTGGTTTAGGTTTGCATTACCCAAAGTAAAACATCGTTTCTTCACTCTTGGTTGGCTATTTTAGAACACTTCATAGAAATTTTCTAAGTATACACATTGCAGATATTTACCTAAACAAAACCTGTATTGTTGGAAGTACTAGAGCTGTAGTATGAACCTTGCTGCCAAGATCACCCATACTACATTGTTCGTCCTTTTTGCCCTGCAAGGGACTGTAGTCACTCAGGATCACTTTTATTCATTTTTAAAATTCAATTTTTAGATTATCATGGCCATATTCATGAATCAACATGATATGAGTCTAAACAATCCAAAACCTTAGGTAGTAAGTTTTTGAAATGCTTCCCAAATGACTGCACCATTAGGTTAAATCTGTAGTTATCAAAGTTTTCGGTTGTTGTCAAAGACATGAAAATATTGGAATAAAAGGCGGTAGAGTCACAATGGGTATTTTTCAACTCGCTCTGCTCACTTAAGAGAGAGAATAAAAGAATATGTCCGCTTGATAAAATCAAATAAATCATTACACTGAACTGATTCCTTTACACCAATGTTTGCTGAAACATATGCATTTCCCTTCTGAGATGGAATGCCCCAAAATACCATTTAAGCCCCCGAAAGAGAAAATGGACTCGACCATTGACCCCAGGTCACACCCTGTCGACTGCATCACTCTTCCTCAATTCCTTTTGGGGCCGCCATACAACGGACGCGGTGTAACATCGCAGCCTCTATTTAGCAGCCAAATTATCAGAGATATTGATCCTGGACTGTTGTCGTCTCATACGGAATACTCCTACTAATATCTCTACTATAGAACCCATTCTATCTGGATATATTACTAACTGGATTATATACTGGATTTATATCGCTCATTTGGACGGAATAAACTTTTACACCCGTCGGAGAGCTTTTTATTGTGTATCCTTTTTACCGCCGTATTCGGTCATGTTATCTGTGTAGCGGGTAAAATAGGTAAACAAAGACAGCCATTTGCCTCACGTGTTGCGTTCTTTGATGCCTTGCTTCTTCTTGTGAGCCTGTTTCTGTTTCTTGTAGTTATCATACTAGCTTATTAAACAGTTCTATTGGGTTGAGTTTGTCTATCTAGTTTTATTCTTATGCTTGTTTGTATTTTAATAAATTGTGAAAACTGAACCTTTGAAAATTCTTTACCGTGTGTGGCTTTGTTACCGCGACGGTATCATTGTCTCCCTCCTCCTCTCTCCGCGTTGGCGGGCCGTGTTTTACCGCGGCACGCCTTTGTTTTTCTTTGTTTGTTTTCGTTCAGACCACGCGCGCCCATCTGCTCGCCTTCAACCGCCAGCGCCGCCCCGTACCCTCTTCTCGTGCGTTCATTACGGGTCTTTCTTCCGCTGTCGCTGGCTAGCTTCCGTTTGGTGGCTTCGTTCCTTGCGTGCCTCTCTTTTTTTCAATGTTTCGTCCATTGAACACTGTTTCCCTATGTTTCGTTCTTATGAATAACGGGGGGTGGGTTTCGGGCTCCGGTCCGATGTTCTTCCAAGGCGGCCCAGCTGCTTTGGGAGCACCTACAGAAGATGTTGTAGCTTCGGCTACTTCATGGCGTGTTTGTAGGGCGTTTCTCTCGGGATGTTCCGCCCGTCTACCTCGCTAAACCGGCCGCTGGCTCGCCTGGACTAGCCTAGGGGCTTCTCCGGTGCAGGCTAGCGCGGTCTGTTCTGCCTTTTTCCCTAGGGATTTTGGCGGCTGCAGACAACCCGGTATGGCAGTTTCGTTGTGGCTCCTAGCTTAGCTAGTCGGCCACCTCCTTCGGGGGGGCTTGACTGACTATTACGCTGCCGGCGCTGCCTCGCCTGCTTTAGCTCGTTGCGTTATCGGTGCAGGCTGGCATGGTCTGCTCTGCCCTTTCCTGTGGGATTAGGCGGCTGCAGTCCGGTCCGGTAAGCGGTGTGTTGGCTATGGTGAGGCCCGGGTGTTCTCGTGCCGATCCATCGCTAGTACCGTCACCTGGCGCTCGTGGTTTAGGAGTTCTCGGACTCAGCGACCGCGCTGCCGTGGTGCCGGCCTCGGGGCTTGATTCGTCCAGCCCTGAGGTGGGTTTTCCTCCTCGGCGCGCCCGCTTCGGGCTCGCGGGTTGTCGATTATGCTCACTGCTCCCCCCGCATTGCTATCCTGCTAGCCATGCGTGTCAATCTTGCTCGCTGCAATGCTTCACCAGCCCTTCGCGGGCTAGTTTTGGGCTCGCGCGCTTCTGTGGCCAGTTTTGCCCCCGCTCAAACGCGGGTACCGGTGCGCGGTTACACTGGTGCGGGTTTCGTCCACGCTATTTTCTGCGACGGTTTCAGCCGTTACGCACACCCCGCTGGCTAGCCGCTACCCCGGGGTTACTCTGGCTCGTGCTGCTTGCTTCAACAGGCTTCACGGCTAGTGGGCGCGCAGCGCTTCGCCGGGGTTGGTCCCCGCTCACGGCGGGGTTCCTTGTGCGGTTACTGGTGCGGTTCGGCCACGCTAGTTTTCCCGCTACGGTTCCGCTGTTACGGTAACACCCCGTGGGTGTTTCCTTTACGGCACACCCCGCATGGCTACCCTGCTAGCCACGCGGGGCTGCATGCTTCACCAGGCTTTCACAGGCTAGGTGGGGCGCGCATCGCTTCGCCGGGTTGGCCCCCTCTCACTCGGGGTTCCGTGTGCGGGTTTACTGGTGCAGCTCGGCCAGCGCTAGTTCCCCTACGGTTCCGCCGTTACGTTACACACACCCCGTGTGTGTTTTCCGTTTCGGGCGCCCTCATGGGGTATTCCTTCGTGGCTTGCCTCCATGGGGGGCTCAGTGCAGGCTGCAGCATGCCCTTTTCAGGCGTGCCCGGCGCTGCATGGTGGCCGTTTATTATCCGCCGTCACATCGGGCTGCCCTCGCTGGCGCTGACTGTTGCTGCCCCGGTAGCCTAGCTCCTTTGTGGTGCTAGTCCGGGCCCTTTCCGTGTGCACCATCGGGGAGTTGAGGCCTCTGGTCTCTGCAAGTTAGGCGCTGGGCCATTTATGCCTTAGCTGTGTCCTGCCTCTTAGAGGCTCTGCTGTTAGGCTAAAAAAAAATACTTCTACCTAGAACCTGAGCCCTGTCAAAAAAAAAAATCACCTCGGGGAGCTTGGACTCTGGCTATGATGCAGCTCGCGCCTCCCCTCCTGGTATCAGCGGGGCCCTAGCGCCGCTTCCGAGTCGTGCCTAGTGACAGTTGCCGGCTGGCGTTAGTCTCTGTTCCCCTTGGGGTCTAGACCATGTTTTTAGCCTTGGCTTGATGCTGGTCTTTGGTCTTTGCCCCTGACGACTTCTACTACTTTGTAACCTGCTCTCTGCTGACAGTCGCCACACTGGTTGCTTCTGCTCGGGGCTTCCCCGAGCAGTTTAGCGGGCTCTCGGCTCTGGTCGCCTTTCGGGGCTCGACCGTGGTTCTGCAGAGCTAACCTCTGGTTCTCCCCCTCTGGTAGACTCTCCGGTGTTACCCACTCTGTCTACCCTTTGGGGCCAGAATTGACGCTGGCCAGATTTCTGGGGAGTGCTAGTTTTTATTAATCTAGCCTTTGACTGCTGTTCGGTTGCCCGGTTCTGGTGCCCCGCGGCTCCGATTTTGCGGATGTCTGCCTCGTCTTTCCTCAGTGGTCTGTCTTCCTTTCCTCTCCGCTCCGAGTCAGGCCTGATCGTCCCCTGCCCTCCTTCCTGTCTGTGACGCACCTGAGGTGGGACTATTCGCTTATTTTGAGGCTTTGTTAGCTGTCTCCGAGCCTCCGTTGTTCGGCTTCTTTTCGGTCGTCTAGCTCATCCTCCCACATTAAGGTGGTTTGGTTCGTCCGTTCGGTGACGTTGGCTCGTTCCTTTGACTCCTGTAAGGCCTTTGTTCCTGAACCCGAAAGTCTAGCTCCTCGTTGGGATCTGGGGTTAAAAATATCGGTGAAGTCTCTGGGCGAAGCCCCCAATTCCCTTTGTGTGCGGCGTCGCTCTAGTCCTCGCCTTATATTTTCTTTTCGGTCCCTTTCCCGGCTGAATCAGCTCGGAGATTTCCTTCGTCCCTTGTACTTTCTTCTTCCGGGTCAGGGTTGGATTTATCTCTCAGCCCTTCGTCCGGGCTGGGGCCGTTTAGCTTTCCTTCAGTCTCTCAACTTTTATCTCCACCGTCCTCTCCCCGGTGGGTGCATCTGTGTATTCGAGCGGACCCCCTCTCTGGGGGCCCGCTCCTCTGTTTTTTTGGGTTAGCTTCTTTGCCCCGCGTCTTGACGCGGGTCCGCCGTGCGCCTCTCTGGCTCCCCTCGGAGCCTCAGTTGTTGCAAGGCTGTGAAGCCTGGTTATCTGCTGCCTTTGCCGCGAGTGCTTCTGGCCTTTTTGTCCAAGGCCTACGTCGCACTTCCGTCTCCTTCAGAGCTCTTTCCTCTCGCCTATTCCTTAAGCTTGGTTTTTCTCGCGGGTTTCTCGCTCTGGCTCTCCTAAAAACTTTGGCTAGGTCATTAAACACATTATAAAGTCTGATGTCCTCTTACTTCTCACCCGTGGGTACTCTCCACTGTCTAGTTGAGTTATTGAGCTCCTGACTTTTGAATCTAGTTCCATGTGTGTTTTTGTGCTCTGGCGTTTTTTGATTCAATTCATCCTTTGACTGCATCCTATCGCCTCGCGCTGAGATAGCATGCTCCACCGCCGACTGAGTGAGTCAGTCTGGTGTTGATTGAAAATATTCATTCAACGGGGGTTAATGCATCTGTTTCAAGTCAACATTGGTGTCAGGAAATCAGTTTTAATGATTTATTCAAAAACAACAATTATGTTTTTTCTAATCATCTAACTGAAGCCCGATTTCCTTTCCAATGTTGACTTCCCGCTTCCAGGCCCGCCCCACAGCATGATATGGGATTTGTGCGTCCGTGTGGGCTATGGGCCAAAACGGAATTGGGGAAGAGTGATGGTCGACAGGGTGTGACCTGGGGTCACTGGTCGAGTCCATTTTCTCTTTTAGGGGTGCTAAAATGGTATTTTGGGGCATTCCACTTCTCAGAAGGGAAATGCATATGTTTCAGTCAACATTGGAAAGGAAATCAGGCTTCAGTTAGATGATTTATAAAACATAATGTGTTTTGAATAACTTACATTGGGATTAAAAATTACTTGGACAGAATATACATACACCTTATGTAAGTGTAACAATCTACATGGAGGTTCAGCGCATACTTTGACCAATTACGCATTGTGAAACAGGTGCGATCTTCTTGTTCAACAAATTATTAAAGACACTATCAGTGATTCATCCGAATGAGGCAAAATATTTGAAATTGCATGGCAGGAATAGCTAAAAAGTGAAGAATATATCTGTAGAATCCTCATAGGTTACTTTTTCAACTAACTGAAGTTGACAGAAAAGAAGAAAGGGGCAGTGTTCAAAGAGATGACTCTTGATTCAGTTACGTGTTGTAAGTGAGTGTCCATACGGACAGTAATGACCAAAATATCCGACTTTGTAATAAAATTGGATTGATTCAGCCCAAAATGTATGGTCGAGCTATGAGTTGCAAAAATAGTGTGCGAGACGTAGTTGAGCCCCATTATTTTAAAAATCATAGCGAGACAAATAAATATTGGGCGCAAATATACAATTGTATCATTATCATGCGTAGGATCGACTATTTATATAATATTGGATGGCTGAGGTTGCTAACCGAAAATATCGCCCGAGCCTAGACAAATATCGGGCGAGTCGAAGACGAGCACGATATTTACTTGGCGAGGGCGATATTTTCTGTTATCAGCCGAAAAAGGCATCCAATATTATTATTATTATGCAGAAGAAGCTAAACTTGACTAAAAATATTTTTAAAATGGCTTCAAAACTAATAAAAACACAGGATTTGCTTGAGAGTTGCATGACCGAATGCCCAATATTTTTGCGTAGTGTGCGGGTTGGGCGTAGAACGTTAATCGCACTGTGGTATTTTTTTTTTTTTTTTTTTTTTTTTTTTTTGCACCACAGATGAATAAGAATATTCACGTATCGGACCACCTCAAAAGCATGATAATGACTTAATAGGTGCTTCTGGTCTTATCACTAGCAAGGTATGTTAGGATACCTGTACTTGTTACAGGCATGTACAAAATGTGATTTTTGGTGATTATTTCAACATTTTCTGGACGTACAAAATCAATGATAGTGCCTTTAAAGCTGCTTGTTCCGATTTATGTGTATGTGTTCTCTATTGTATGAGAGCAGGCACTTGCACTACACCCAACAAAGTACCGTGGGAAACAAACTTTGCTTGTCTTTATGGAGACGCAATAATCATGTTGCAAAAGCCCTATTCAAACTGGTAATAGTGAGGGTTAACCAATAAAATGGCGTTTTTTGTTTATATCTTTGGGAATGAATGGATTTGAGGGGCTCAAATTTAGGCGAGAATGGAGAAAATATGGCTGTTCATCTGATATCAAAAATCGATCTTACTTCGGGTAAATCAGGGGGTCCCAAAGCGATCTGAACACACACCTTTATCAGACTGGTAGTTACCTTAAATTAACATCTTGTCATCTTATTAATTCCGCTTGTGAGCAGGTCTCACGAGAAGCTCCCCATTTCATCCCTCTATAAGGAGAAGAAAATCAACGTAGGACAATTAAGCAATACACTTCACTTAGAACAGTTCATGTCAGAAGGGTTACAACTGAGGTCAACGACCTTCCAGGTAAAGCAGAGCATTGGTTTGGCATTGTTTATAACTAGAATGTTTCCGGAAAATAACTGTTATTTTGTGTAGCATTAAAGTGAATTTTGCATTAACATTATTCTTTAAGTGTAGTAAACTTACTGTCTGGAATTTCTTGACAATAGCATGGCAGTGCTAAAACAATTGTTAGTACTATGTTTGCGATATTAGCTGCTGCACCAATGAGCTATGGTTTACTCCTTGCATTAAACCAATCGTGTCTAACCAATGAACCATGCATGGTATGAGACCAATGGCAGGAATTCTGTGGTTATAACATATTATTTAGACATATTCAAATACACATTTAATCCTGGTCTGTGCCACAATAACAGCGCATATCCTTTCCCATTCCAGCTGATTAGGGTAGCATTTGACGCAGAGGTAGGGATGGAGTAAAGTGGGAGGTGTCCGCAAGAACTGGCAGCCGATACAGATTCCTCAAAATATCTACCAGGATTATGCATTCCACGGGCCGGTCATCTCGCCGGAACTTAACACACAGATGAAACATAAAGAAAAGAGTGCCACACTTAGATACATGTAAGTGAATTTGTGTGGAAAACAAAGCTATATACACTACATTTACTTAGCTATGCATGATATACTTGATCCCCACATGTATAATTTGAGTTCAGCTAAGTCTGCTAGAATCATGAATTTACGAAACAAGCTATTCAGTAAAAATCAGATATCAGAAGAATAAATTCTAAAAATGAGCTTGTGTTTAGAGGGTCAAAAAGATAGGATATTTGTTCCCTTGAGTATTTTCTTGTATAGTAAATTGCCACCTAAACCGCCACCCCAATCGGGTTAATATCCTGTCACTTTTGTGTTATAGTAGATTTCAAATTAAGTGAGACTCCATGCATAATCCGATAGGGATGGTATTGATATGGAGTTCAATCCCTGGCCATGCGGAGACTAGGCCTTTGTTGCCATTACAAAACACATTGTGTCCATGGTACAAAGTTCCTGTACAGAAGTGGCTTACTGGAATCTGATGCATTCAGTTCTACAATGGTCTGTTAATGATAGAATGACTTTTGCCATGGTTGACCGAGATGTTAAATCCGCTTTGCGCTAATCTCTTAATACAAGGATGGCCCATTTTTGAAGGCCAAATAAAAACTTAGATGTGTTATGTGTGCATTGATATAAAAATGCATTATTTCTCCGATACTGTGATAAGGAATGATATTTTGCAGTGTCAAAGGTAAGTTATGTTAAAATAATAACGTTTATTGAAATAATTGCTGGTGTTTCCATCCTGATACTTTGATTCAAACATCCAAGCTATCTTAAGATGTGAAATTTTTGGTCAAAATTTATTTACTTGCTACATTACTACACATTGTATGAGTACCATAACCTTTTTTACCTGTGGCCATCAAAATAATACCTCTTACCTCTCACGGTGATTGGACAGGCCTAAAACTTTTAATGAGGTCTCACTTATTTTGAAATCCACTATAATTTGAAACTGATGCCATTTGGAAAACCCTGTCAGGTGTAACACTTGGTCCGTTTCAAGACTGCCTGCCTTCTGGCTTTGCGTCCTTTGTTTGTGCCACCTGGAACAAACAATGGGCAGCTATTGAATTAGACCACCATTGTAATGTGCACATTTTATTGGTGCTCACTGAATGGCCCAGGTGACTCATTCAAAGAACTCCAAACTGACAGGCTCGTAGTCTTGCAACCGAGCAAGAGCGACATTCAACAAGTTATTGTATCATAACTATACAGAGTGAATAAAAAAAAATTGTGCATGAAAAAACACAAAATTTGACCCTGACCTGTTTACTCAACTGTGACGCAGTTGATGTTTTCCTGATCTGCATATTGTTGACATTCTATGTTGAAAAAATGAAGGAATGTGGTGAAGAAATGAGGTAGATATGAAAAATTTTCGTGGCTGATCCATTTTTCTGTCACCATATTCAGACAAAATAATGGAACTGAAAACCCAGCTTAACTGTGTAAATCCCATTGGAATGGGTTAAAAATGGATCAGCCGAGAAAATCTTTCATATCTACCGCATTTCTTCACCAAATTGTTTCATTTTTTCAGCATACAAAGTCGAAAATATACAGATCATGGAAACATCAACTGCGTCACAGTTGAGGTCAGGGATAAATTTTGTGTTATTTCATGCAGAAATTTTTTGATTCACTATGTATATGTAATGCAAATATTTACAATGGACTCTCTTACATGTCTTCTGATTTTGTTTGATTTTTGCCGTACAGGAAATTCGCAACTAAATCATTCCTGCGTTCTTCGAACAAGAAGAGCACACTCTCTAGGGGTGGCAGACCTCAATCGAAACCTATGAGAAAAGAAAAGTACCTCCTCCCCCACGAACCTTCACGATGCAACGGCCCCCGGCCGCCACTCCCCCATGTTACCGCACTCTCATGTCTGGTTTTTGGGAGTCTGGAAGGCGTGCAAACAGAGGCAACAATAGCAGGCCGATAGCATGTTAAGATGATGAAGATTTGTCAAGTGAGTAATGGGATGTGTAGTTGGATAATTACTGGTATTCAGCGTTGATATATAATTGTGACTTTTCTATTACTAATATACTATATTCCTTGTCACTTTGAATTATCCAGACATTGTGCCAATAACTTTTTAAAAAAGTAAGATGTTTCATCATAATCAATTTGTTAAACTTTATTGCATAAGTAGCACAGTTTGAATAGGCATCTTAATACAAGGTTGACATGCCTGGGAAGGTTAACATATCTTTTGTTAACTTTCATTTAGTATGATTTAATGATATCGTTACCCTAAATATTAAACATGAAAATTGTACAAAAATGAGGAAGAGGGTCTCTTACAAGTAGTAATTTAAATTTCATATCATTCTCAGGACCTACAAAGTCTGCTGAGCTGAGAAATTGACTAGGTGGTATTTGAAGGGGCGTCTAACTTAAGACCCAGGTGTATACTATGGTAGTCCTACATGAGTGGACCTTTTTTCCTTCCAACATGATTTAAAAATAGGCTGTAATGGATGAGAAAATTTTCATGGATGGGCCGGCAATGGGCCCATTATGAGGAATTTCTCACCGTATATAATTCACAGTATTTTGAAAGAAAAAAGGTCAACTCATGTAGGAATAACTTGGTTTAACCCAGGTCTAAAAAGTTAGACTCCCTTTCAGATCCCAGCCCTGTGTTTTCCTGGATATGGATTTATGATACTGTGAATTTCAGACCAGAGGGGTAATTTATGACAGGTGGGTCACTGAACTCTGTGAAATGGTGGTATGAGGTGAGGAGTAGGGATGAGATGGGAAGGATTAAGGACTAATAAAGTTGGTGAAGGGTGAAAAGAGGAAGGGGGAGACGAGGAAGAGTTTGAGAAAAGAAGGGTGAGAAGAAGAAGGTGGTGAGGATCTGGAGAACAGAGAAAGGAAGAGGTGAGAGAAGAGGAAGAGCGAAGCAAGAGTTTGGTTGTTTTTGTAGAGGGAGAGTAGTTAACGAAATTAACAGTATTGCATGTCACAAATTATATGTTGATCTTTTATAACAAGAATTAGATGAGTCTTATTTCAAAACTGCTTAGTAGACTACAATGTGCCTAGAGTTAGTTTATTTAGTTGAAACAAGCCAAAAACCTAAGAGTGGTTGTATTGTGTAATGAGAAACTCGAGGTTTAACCAATTTAATCTTGTCTATTTCAGTGTTTAGCTCGGTTTAATAATGTGGGTGAATGGATTACTCTGGTTCTATCCTTCTGAACACAGAATAGGACTAGCATGCTCCACTTGATGGCCACAGAAAGGGCGAACCATGTCTGAGGCCTCAGGTTAATACTTTAAAACCGTTCTATTCTCTGTGGACTAGGATTAGTGATAGTGAAGCCATTGAGTAGATTATGTCATGGTGAGTGTTGTGCACATTCACAGCTTTTAAACAGGTTTTGAAATTTTGTGCTTCCGTTAACCAGGTTTTGTTGCCCTAAACCAGATTAAACCACAGAGATTGCTGTGTAGCGTAACAATGTGGTCGTATGCAAACCTGGTAGAATTAACTAGTGTTCAAACAATAACTTAAAAATTTAGCAATAACAAAACTCATTTTAATAATTTTTAAAAACAATGTTAATTAGCTTGCTTGATTAACCTTTCATTGCTCTGAAGCTAATATAAAGGGATAAGCTGCTTATGGTGTAATGCGTACACTCGTTGCGGTGTGATGAGAAAATGTTAAAAGTAATGAAAAATAGTTGTAATTATTAATATCCATGGATTAAAGTAATGCTGTGTGATTCATTATAAGGTGGAAGTTCACCTCATGTGCCACTCAGTTTTGCACATATTTTGAGAAGCTCAGTGCAATTGGTAACCGAATTCACCACAACTAGCACGGTTATTGCTACACACCAGCAAAATCCATCCCTTTACAAAAAGTGGGAAATTGGGACTCATGAAAAGTGAAATAGTCTCAAAAAATGCATGTTTGTGAAAAATGAAAAAAATGGCCTGAGGTGTTTCGGCCACCATTACCCACGTTCATACAATTTCAACAAGGAATCTGTCAAGGACGCCGCAGACCGGTTAATACCTCACAGTAAAATCAGATGGCCTTGCTTACAAAAATGGGAATCTGTACAGGTTCTTTGGCATAATGAATCATATAAGCTACAAGGCTATTTTCATGGCGAAATTGATTTGACATGAAAAAAAAAGCCCATTGCAGACTGGTTATGATTAATGTAACAACAGTTAATTTCGCGAGGACTTCATTTCGTGAATTTCGCGAGTAACAAGAATTGTGAAACTTCTAAATACATGGCAAAAAATTGCCCCAAGTATTCAGCATAATCACAAACTTTCAAATTAGCGAAATTAATACTCGCCAAAAAATGTCACAATTGCAAATTAGCAAAAAAACGTACCCGCGAAATTAAAATGTTTTACAGTTTTCCATTAAGATCAAATTTTGTTTGGGGGGTGGTAAATGGTTTGACCACAAGTTTGCATTCAATCATAGTCGACCTCTATCCCCTGGTCGGAACTTACTTAAGCACAGTCATGTTCCATTTTATAGTGAACCACACTAAAGGGCATGCTAACAAGAAAACATGAGTACTTCATGTGAACAAGAATATTTCATCTAACTTAAAATTTTCACTAATATAGCATGACCTAAATGTAAGTGGAAATCAATATGCATCAGGATTTAAAAATATATGGTTACATACAAACTACTTCTTTTCCCGAAGCAACTAGTGTTTTGTATCATTAAATTTTCCTTCAAGATAAAAGAATACCTCTGGAAAACAGGTGAAGTGTTTTTTTTTAAATATTTTTTGCCCCTTCTGCAGCTCTTTTTAATTCAAATCAGCTTGTAATGTAAATAGGGGTTTGTTTTGGGTTTCTGGTCTGGTCTTTCGGCCCCCGGTCTTACTCGCTAATCTAAGTAGAATCGTGACGTCACGTCACAAGTTACCGTCACGGTGGTAGTTCATGAGCTTGCAAAATTTTAGGTGTATGCAAAAGTCTGTCTTTTTAATGGGAAACTTTAACAATCCTTGATTTGCATAATTGGTGCGAAATTTTAAGCATTCTAGCATCACAAATTTGTGCCTTTGTGAATGATCAATCAATTCTGCCTTTTTCAGGTCATCAGTTTATGCAGCGGTAAACAAAGCATATTTGATGCAGTTAGATGGCACTACTTTATGCATTTTGTTGAGATAAGGCCCAAAAAACGTTTTGTTTGCCGTAAACAAACTGACCCTAAACATAATAATGTCACTTTAAAGCGATGCAACAAAGTATCGGAGTGTGGTCCGTAATACACAAAACACACAAATTTTAATTTTTTAGTTTATAATTTATAAATTACTTAGATCTACTTAAGAATTATTTGAAATCACTTACGAAAAAAACCTGCCCACTACAATTTTTTTTTGCAAATTCGCACAAGATTTTTTTAAAGAATTTGCCAACTGAGACATGATTTTCATTACAATTAATTTTTTAAACAACACAAAGACGAAAAAATCAAAACAAGACAATAAAACAAATACAGGAGTTAAAATTAAAAGATCTTCGTATGCCATTGAAATAAAATTAAGGTGAATTTCATGATCCTAGCGCCTTCATTTTTGTCTATGGTCACTAGATATTCTCAAGAAAAGGTTGTTTCCAAACATTTCAGTTGATTCTGATCGATGCGTTTGGATGTTATGAGCGCTGTTCTAGCATGCGGCCCCATAAGGCCACTGTGTTGTCATTTGTTTGTCCATGGACAGAAAATACAAAATTGCAAGGGAAGTATGCATCTGGAGTAGACCGAATTGGCATGTAAAGATTTTGGCACACATATTAACTTAATGCCAACGTTCAGATGATATGAAAATCTCAACTTGTTTGAGGTACGTCGGGGGGACACGGCTGTGGATCTGAAATTCCCTTTAAATGCAGCATATTCCATCATTTTGGAGTAAAACATTTTGAAGTTGAAAAAATATCTGACCAACCCCAATATTTTTCAGCGTTACGGCAAACAAAAATTTTTTAGGCTACAGGGAAAAAAGTAAACAAACCCTATCCACTGTGAGTACTGATGATAAGTCAATTGGCCGTGTCTTGCAGCAAAGGACTATTCCGTCTGCAACTTGTGTCCCAGGACCATATCTTTTCCACTCGTTCATAGGGCAGCTATTCACTAATTTTTATTCCATGCCGACTCTGCTGTTTTGTGGCAATTGCTCACTCTACCTCACGCTGAAAATATAAGCTAATGAATTTAAATTTGTGCCTAGAGAAGGATTCGAACCTGCGCGGACCTTTGGATTACAAGACGAGCGTCTATAGACACACGCCACGCAATCCGAGCGGCAGAAGGTTGTTTCTTTTATAATACGTAAATAAATAAATAAATTAATGGAACAAAGCGCAAACACAATGATGAATAGCGTCGCTATGAGACGTAGTCAAAAAGATGTGTAGGGAACACAAGTTGTGGATGGACAAGTCCCTGCGTGTCTTGCCACAGAAACTGCAATGTGTAAATAACTGTCGACTAAGGACTGAGATTGTTTCGTGGGACTGCAGGATATGATTACAGTTCAAGCTGACTAGAGCATTTCTATATTTTAATCTCCAGGCTGTGTCAAATATATTTCTAATTATAGCTATATTATAGTTATTGTATGTAACCCTGTTTGTGTTAACTTGCATTTATGATTGCAATCCACCCCATTGGCTTGCTTGTAACACTGTATGTATGCGTGGTGACGGACACATGCACATGATGGTATTCAGTGAGTTCT